>JACGAQ010001297.1:0-64105 GCA_014119065.1 Orius insidiosus | reverse complement strand
TGGCATAGTCTGGGAGAGCGTTAAAGTGGTTTTATGAAAAAAAGTTAGATGTAAACCCCTCTTAATTTAAATCAAGAATTTGATGGTGTAGTTTAAAATCCGCCTGGATATACAGGGTGACCCAGACAGAACCTAACTTCGTTATTTCAAATGAGAACCCCTATTTTTTATTTCAGATTCGTAATCTACGCACAATTTCAAGTAGATTTGAGTACTCATATGACAATTTTGGACAAATAAAAATGTCAAATTTTAGCGTTTTTTGCGCTAAAATCCGTTAAAATTGAATTTTAGCGTTTTTTGCGCTAAAATCCGTTAAAATTGACCTAGGAGACTCGTTTTTTTTTTGATTCCGCTTATTTTTGTCCGAAGATTCTAACTATTACCAATTCATGCTTCTTCACTTTCTGCATCACGAGATGTCGTCGCTAACTTCCTTTTTCAAATTAAAACCCCAATTTTAACTTCCTTAAAGAAGTTATTGCGATACCCTCGACGTCGGGTTTTTGGGGAAGGGTCTTCCAGACCCCGGAGGGTCAAATCGAATATTGATCTTTACCGATCTCAACTTTGTCTGTGGTGCCGGCCGTCCGGCCGTCCGTAGCATTTTTTTCCGGAACACTTTACGGCCACAATTTTCATCCGATTTAACCAAATTTTCACCAAAATTTCTTTAGCCGGTGAAGAAGAAGAATGTAACGAGGGGATTTTTGAATTTCGAAAAAATGGCGGAGATATGTCTGTTTGAAATTTTAAAAAATTCGCTGCGGCAGGAAAATTGTAAAAAATTTTCCGACGATTTTTAGTGCTCAAATATTGGAAAGTAATTTTAGGGGCGAAAGTGCTGCGATCTCTTGTTTTAGAAACAAAATGCTCGGGCGGTATGATGGGCCTTAATAAAAAATGGGGGATCAAAAATTAAAGTGGAAGCTTAGACAACAATCTTCGAAGGTTGATTAAATTGGAGTGCTAGTAAAGGCAGCTCTGTAGTCTAAGAAGCCCCACAGCCTGTCGCTAAGAAGTTCATGGGGAACAAGGAAATCATAGTTCTTTATGTCCTTTTCCAATACGTTTTAAAGCACACAGGGAGGATGGAAATGGGTCTGTAGTGGTTGAGAGATTCTTCGTCTACCCATTTTGTTTTATTTTGGCGTGTTTCATTTTCAAATTCATATTTTTGGGTGATCAGAGATCACTGGGTAGTGATCCTTCAGTTTCTTCGTTGTAGAAATGTCAAGGTTTTGTATGGGACTTAAAACTATTTATGTAATTTATACTCGCCGTCGGGGAACTTGCTTCTGTTGGCATTCCTTCTCTTTGAGCACCTGAGTTTGAACCCTCCTCAATTCGTCAAGGGGGACGTTTAATCTCAAAACGCATAGTTAAAATTGCAGAAATATTTTCTTTTTTCTTCTCACGGGTCGTTTGCTCTTATTCATTATCCTGCGGTCATTATCGGTTTAGCCTCAAGCGGTAATAGCCCTGTTTATTAAGGGCAATGCTAGATATCAAGTTGGCTTCGGGGAAGATTAGCGCTAACTACATCCGGATCCCTTTTACAGTATACAAGATTTGGGAAAGACCGACAACTTTTAGTTCCCCACAATAAAATCATTTACAAACTATCCCCTTTTAATTAAACTTCCTCTCCTCCTAATACGGGCTTAAAACGGATTTTAGATATGATTATAACACCTATCAATTATCAAATATAGGACCTGGATCAGCGGTATAATTGATGGATTTCGTCTGATTGATAGGGATTAAAATTTAAAACGTTTTAATTGGAATTTGTCAATTAAATTTTAACATTTTGACTTCATCGAAAATATTAATATTTATAAATTATGCGAAGTGCTTCATTAAAATTTTGAGGCCAGTATTAATAAGCGTCCCCCTAAGGGACCCTTATTTTATGGTTTCCTTGAAAATTCTTCGCATTTATGAGCCTCCTTTGAAGTAATCTGAATCTGCTCCTTCAAATTAAAGGAATCCTTTCGTATTTCCTTCGCTATTTTAAGGTAGGTTGCAATTTGTATTTACTATTATTGCCCCCCCTATCTGGTTGACCTATATCTTCCATTATTGATAAATTCCTTCTTAAATAGCTGATTCAACAGTTTAGCATAAATTTGTTTCTGGTTAATTTACAGTTAGTAAATTAATCCAGGAGAAACGTCTGGTCAAGGGTTTTCTCTTCTAGTTTGTCAGCCAGTTAGGAAACAATTTAAAAGAAAATAGGTAATATAAAAATTTTTTATGGAAGTTATGTGTGATTTTAAAGACTCTTGGGTCTTGGGCCTTCCAGACTTTCGAAAGGAAAAGTCGTTAAACCAATCATAAGGTTGTCTGTAGTACCGGCCTGAAAAAACTTCCTCAAAAGAAAGTTACTGTGACACCCTCCAAATATGGTCCCTGGAAAAGGAAATTTTCATTTACTTACAAATTAAATATGTAATTTATTTACTAACAAAAATTGAAATTATTTCGAATGAGTAATTAAATAAATAATTTTAACCTAACTTAATGACCGAAAAAATTATGCAAATTTTTTTTCATACTGTTTGGCTTTTAGCTCATGCGTAATCGCGCAAATGGGGAACGTTAATTTTTTTTTTTTAGTTAATAAAAGTTACAAAGCGAGAAGAATGAAAAAAACGGATATTCCACGACCGTTTCGGCTTAATACGCCTCATCAGGTGGACTATTTCCTTATTTTTTTAAATTTTTTTCGTTGATTGATAACATTTTGCGGAAAACTTCTTCCCTCGTAATTTAATAGATTTATTTTAGTAATTCTATATTTTCCATCAAACTATGACTGTGCAATTGGTTTTCTTGGGATTAATTTATAAGCCGCCTGTAAATCTCAAATTTCTATTTTGACGGTTTAAATAGTACATAGGTAGTATAAAACTGTTTATATGCTTTATTAAGGATACCTCAACACCTGGATAAATCGAAGAAATAACTTCTTTGACGTTGTTAAAAATTCGCTTTCCCACAAACCATACGTTGAGAGTAATACGATAACTTCTTCAAAAGAGAATAACCTGAAAGTGGCGTAATTTAATTTAGAATTTTTTAAGCCATTCTAATGTATGAATTACAAGATATGTAAAAATAAAAGAAATGCTGTATTTTTGGGTAAAAAATGTTACAAAAAAAATGTTTCTTAAAGCTTATTTGAATAAAATATGTGTAAAGTCTGCGGGCCGTATTTG
The DNA here is from genome assembly GCA_014119065.1 of Orius insidiosus. Lineage (NCBI taxonomy): Eukaryota > Metazoa > Arthropoda > Insecta > Hemiptera > Anthocoridae > Orius > Orius insidiosus. The sequence continues at coordinate 60,881 of JACGAQ010001297.1, read as the reverse complement.
AAGCAATTTTTCACCTTTATTTTTTTTTCTCACACTCTCTCTTCTCTGGTGTTTTACCCAAAGAAGGAATAGATCTGGGGAAGGGGAGATTTCGGGTCGATTTCGATACTTTTTATCAGGCGGGTGAAATTACGTTTAACCAACTGCTGGTTGCCAAATGGCTTTTAATTCCGTTTCTAATCTCTTTTCTAGGGGTAAAGTGCCGGAGAGAAGAAGGCGACCTGGGACATTCCATGAGAGAAGAAGGACCCTGAAAGAGCGGTCGTTTCAGAGTCGTTTTCTAACCGTTGGAACTTTTACGTCCGAGAAATCGATTAAAGTTTAAACTATTTCCTATTCTGGAAAGTTTTAGACGAGTCAAATGTGTAGTTTGCTTCAGAAATTATGTTAGGTCTGCTCCAATGTTATTGTTCACGGTTAGAATTTAGTACAAGTTAAATAAATAAGTTGAAAACAGGTCAACGATAATGGAAAGTCAAATAAAATGATTATTTCGTAGTTCTCCATCTATTCTGTTCGAAATATGCAAAATTTTCCCTGTTTCTTTTTAACCGTATGCGCAGCCCTCACGCCACGATTTTTTTAATCTTTACAAAAAAGAAGATGTTGCGGTACCATCTATTATCGGTTTTAGGGATAAGAAAAAACGGCGAAGATATTGTGCCTAAATTTCAGTCACGACCGGATGCTTCTAGAACAAAATATCGAGGAAAACTATAGAAAATCCGGTAAAAAAGAATAAAAAGATGTTAAATCGCCTGAACACCCGATAAAACGGATGTTTCTGAGCTATAAATCGAGGAAACTGCCCAAAACCCGGCAAAAGACTTTTAAACGCCAACGCCTCAAACGCCAAAAAGCTTATTAAAAAGGGTTTTTCGAATCTGAAAATCGTGAAAATGACCAAAAATACGAAAAAAAATGACCCTGCGGTAGCAGGGACTAAAAGGTAGATTCTTTTCATGATTAAAATTAATATATAAACACAAAATATATAATTATGTTATAAAAATGATGATATAAGAAAAATTGCGCCACTGAGCCCCTAGAAAAACATCTGATAATTTTATTAATAAAATATTTAATAATTTCCCGGTATAAATTCAAATTTTTTTTAAAGTTTAGCTAGTTCAATATTTTGCGCCTGGCTCGTACAAACCTGCTTTAATTAATTTTTTACACGCCCTCGCAGAGGTCTTAAAGTTTTTTTTTTGCAAAAGGACTAGGATTTCAATAAAATGCCAATTTTGTCTTTTAAGCCCTAAGTAAAGTAGGTGAATCGCTGGTCCGATTTCAGCCATTAACGAACTCGTCCGAGCTATTGAGATAAAAACTCTAAATACCGGATATCGTCACCCTCACATTAAAATTGCTCCAGTTATCGTGCTAATATATACATATATATATATATATATAAACTTGGTACATTACAATAGGTAGATTTTTGAAGAAAAGAAATCTACCTAAATGAAAATAAAAGTCCCGAGAGCTTGTACTTTTCTTATTAACAATTTTATTGACAGGCGCGACATCAGAAGTGGAATAAATCAAGAATTGAAGTCGAAAAATTAATTTTTAAGTGGTATTATTTACCGAGTAACATAGTCCTCGAACATTCCCCTCGAAGGACGATTACTTGAAAAAACAGGAGGATTTTTATACCGTAGAGATTACGTAATTTTTATTCTGGGTCAAGGGTTATTTTAAAAAGAAAAAAAGACGTTTCTTTCAATAGAGAATAATCAACTTAAATTACGTTAACATACGAACTAATTTTCATAATTTACTAGATTCACCCAGATTTTCGTCCAAAACACTCAAAGGGACAAAAAAACATAAGCATTCACAATAAAATGATTTAAATAAACCAAATATGAGAAAGATAACACTCAAAGGGCCCTTTGAGCTTTGTGAATATTTTAACGTTTACCCACTCCCGGGGAATTTGTCGAAATAACTGAATAGAAAGGAAAAAAAAAAAAAAAGAAAGAAAGACTTTTTGGATCTTCTCGTAAAATTAATATTTTTAAAAAGTTTAGACTGAGAAAAAATATCTTTCTTGAATTTAGGCTTCTATAAGTTAATAAAATCAACGGAATTTAAATAAATAGAAGGAAAGCTTAAGATCCTCTTTTTTTATTATTAAAAAATTTTTTTTCTTTGTCATAATTACGTATTATCTGGAATATTTTAATCTTTTGAAAATAAGCTTTCGCCTTATTAAAAGTGAATTATGTATTTACAAAATTGGCAACATTTTATCCCTTTGGGGGGTTTAGAAGGCTTAAATATTTTAATTCTATCTTCAGGCCTAACTCGTTCTCACTGACATGGCAACTTGGAGAAATCCCCAACCTAAGCCTCAGTAAAATGGTGGAGCATATTATAAATTTATTTTTAGGTAGAAAAATAAAGCTGGAAAAACAGAATGTTGGATTTTGCTTGTCGAGCCGTTGAGGGTACAAAACGTGACAGCTCTGTCATTGTAAGCTTTGGCGGAGATTCATGTTCTACGACTAAAAGCTGACAATAACATACGCCCCCTTAAAAAGGAAGTTATATGTTACGTAATACGAGAAAATGTGGTTGGGAAAAAATTTGTAGTCGGAAAATGAATTTTTTCCGTGGGTCAGTGATCAAGGACTAATCTCAAGGCATAAATTACGGACATATTCAAACTCCTCCAGGGTCGTGGGTTTAAAACCTTTTCTTTGAAGGATGATTTTCTCTGAAGTTTATTTTTAAAATTCAGTGAAAATAGGGTTTCTCTTCCAAAACATCGCGGAAAACGACCAAAAATCATCTAAAAATGGGGATTTCCGGTGAAAACAGTGAACCCCTAAAATGATAGTTTTGAACACTATAAGACAGATACGAAAAAAATGATTTTTATTCCGGGTTTCCTTTGTTTTTCCAGTGAATTTTTTATCCTTGATTTTCCGCGGATCCAACTTTCGGAACCCCTGTCTTATAATCCAACTAAGGATAATATTTTCTGAAAATCCGAGCTCTTATCCCCTCCTTAATTTATTGTTGGACTCCTCAGTGGGTCAGTGATCAAGGACACCCTCGAGGTTGAGGGTTCAACATAAATCTTATCGTAGCCTCCTTTATTCTTAACTTGTTGAATGGCTCTAATTCTACGGCGAATTTGAAAATTGAGTGTTAAAGTTAGGAAGTTTTAAAAGGAAGGATAATTAACCAAGAGGCTTTAGTGGCCCACTTTTCTCGGGCATTTTCACCCGCAACCCTCTCCCTTATTAACAAAACAACTTTAGGGGGAAAACTGTGTCCAATTAAGCAGGCGACGACGGAATACATCATTCCCGTTCAACGGACTATCCCTCCAATATCACCGCTTCCACAATCCTCCATTCATATTCATTTATTCGTTTACTTAATTACTCAAGCAATATAACGAGATTATTCGAGTAGAACCCGTTCCCTGATATATTCAGACGTTCTAGGTAATGGGGTTCGCAATATATACTTATTAGTATAAATTAATAAACGCCTTCACGAGCTTGGGAAAACCCTTCATATCTAACTTCTCATCCTTTACACTTTCCCGAGGGCCCGCCTTCCACTTAAATTTTCTTCTCCCTTTCTCGCTAAATTAATTCCAACATTAAAAACTCCCTCCGAAATTGTATAAAACAACTTGTTATATTTTAAAGAGTGGTTTCTACACGAAAATTTTCATATCAATTCGCTAAATTAGTTCTTCTAGGCTTAAATAGTCGTTGAGGATTAGAGGTAGTTGTTAAAAAAATACTATCGTTATTTCTCAAAATAAAAATTGCTTCAAAATTGACCTCCGAAAAGCTCAAGGTAAAGGGCGTAAGTTTTGCCATTCGACAGGGGTGAGTCGAAGATATATTTTCAGTGAACCAATTCCATTTTCCGAGAGAAAAAACATAATAAAGGACAAATTTCGACATTTATATTCCCAATAAAAGAAAAAGTCAATTTTCAAAAACTATAGCTTTTCAGCCTAATCTATCAATTTTTATTATTTTTAATCTCCTTTATTCCGTCCACATAACCCTTAACTTTGCAGCAACTGCACTTGAAAAAAAAAAAAAAAAAAAAAAAAAATAAACGAAAAAAAAAAATAAAAACGGCCTAAATCTCATTTGAAGGAGAAATCACGAAACGTAACCATTTCAACCCGTACACGTGTATTTAAATCGCAACTAATTTAATCCGTTAATGCAATTTCAATTGGGATTCAATGCGAAGTGTAAACGGCATTGTAATTGATCTCCCATCCTTTATTTTCGCCCTCTCTTTTGTCCTCGGACGCCGATTTTATGTTCGAACTCTCTCAATGATCAAAGAGCTCCAACATAATTAAAATAGTGCGGAACAAATCGACTTTTCAATGTCATATAATCACTATTTCCCATTAGCCACTTTTGTTTTATTTATGAAATGTATTTTTTTTTTTTTTTTTTTCATGCTCCAAAATATTTTATTGCATGAGTTCAATGTACAAAATAATACAAAGAAAAATGAAATAATTACAAGTTAAAACAAAAAAACTTTACAAATAAAGATTACATATTTACAAAATATACAACACCAGAACAACACCGATGAAATAGTACGACACCTAAGAAAAACAGCACAAAAACTTGAGGTTAGCCGATTTTGTTGAAATCAAGTTCGTTGATAAAAATTTTAAAATCGATCCAAAATTTTTCAATTAAATCAGTGTGGCGTGGTGGCCAGATTCCACCCTTTAACACAAACTTCCTGATGAGTCTGCTACGGGGAGCATCCTGAGATGGGCAGAACAGCATGATGTCGTCCCAGGTTTGGGGGGATGAATTGTCGCAGTGGCAGATGTCGTCGATGGTCAAATGAAAGCGATGAAGGTATGCCTTGTTCATTCCGTGTCCACCTAGTATTAGAGTGACCTTGTAGTTGAGAGGAGGAGAGAGATCATGTCGAAGCCTTTTTTCGAATGATGGAAGATATTCTTTTGTTGAGGCACCGTTCGACGTTCTCGACCATTGAATTTCTTGATTGAATTTTCTCTTGCAGATTTTTTTACAAATGACATGGGGACAGAAGGATATGATGTTTCGTTTTGAGCAGCTTCTTTCGCTAGGGAATCCACTTATCCGTTGCCTTCAAGGCCATCGTGAGATTTGTCCCACTTCATGTGTACCTGCCAATCATTTTCGAGTAATTTAAGAAAACATTCTTTTGTTTCGAAGGCGGTCGATGTTAAATTTTTTCTTCTTTTAAGGGTGTCGATTGAGATTTGGCTGTCGGTGAACAATATTAAAGTTTTGGAATCGGTTTAGACATCTAAAGTGGTGAACCATTTGAGTGCGTGAAGAATGGCTAATAATTCCGCTTGGTTATTGGAGCACCAGTCGGCGAGCTTAAGCTGTAAACTATGGAATGTATTGAACGATGGACATGTGTAGAAGGAAACGTGAAGAATGGCTAATAACCCACTGAAAATGTGCCCCCAGCTTGTTTGACAGCCATCCCGTTTTAATAGGCTGGTGAGTTGCGACGGACGATGTGAAAATACGCTACATAGCCAGAGACCTGGACCACTGACCCACAAAAGTTTTTTCTTGTCTCTCATGGTCAGCGAAAACAACGATTTCGACATAAAAGAATACGCCCGCAAAATGAATGAGTTTCCGCCATAACGAAAAATTTGAGGAAAACAATGTCAGAAAGTTGAGTAAAAAAGGGAGTTTCTTGGTCTAAACAGAATAGAAGATCCAGTAAAAAGGGGTTTTCTGGTTGAAAGAGATAGGCACAAAACTTGTTATGAAAATAGTTTCTCGGCAGAAAGACTGCATTACAGGTCAAGCCCTGAATTGGTGTTTTTCGTCAATGACATTGTCCACTAACCCACGAAAACCAATCGAAATTTTGTTTTTTAAGGCCTCCAAAAAGTCCAATAAAGTGGCTACTTGGCCAAAAGACCGAGAAAAACAGAAATACGTCGGTTTGAAGAAGGTTTCTGTGTCAAAAAAATAAAATAAATAAATAAAAAAGGAAAAAGGAAGAAAATTTTGGAAAAGGGGTTTCCCGGTTTCAAAAACTAAGGAAAAAATAGTGAAAATCCAGTAAAAGATTTCTTGTCCAAACGAAGTAAACAAATGGGCAAAAACGTGGAAAAAATTTAACTTCTCGGCCGAAAGAATTTGGAAAAAACAGCACAAAGACTTTCACCCCGCGAAGACAGGTGGACAATTTTATTACTCACGACCGTTCAAAACTCCAATGAAGAGGAGGAGAAGTACGGGCTGAGAGAGAAAAAAAAAAACCTTCGCAGTTGCCAGTGACTACTTAGACCACTGACGCAAAGCTGTTGGTAGCGAAATAAAACTTTCATTCCCTTCCTCACAGGCCAAAAAAAAAAAGAAAAAGAAAAAAAAATTATACATAAAAATTACTTACAGTGAACAAAGGCAAGAAAGTAGTAAAAAGTCGTGAAGGTCATCATGAAGAATAATTTGAATAATAATTTCCGACGAAAAAAATTTTGCGCCAATGACCAAAACTGGGAACTTTTTACATCGCGTTTTCTGTAAGGGATGTTGGCTGGACCGAAGCACACCACTGACTGAAGTCTCCGGCTCGGGAGAAACAACCCTTCCGCCCTTCGCCTCCTACCCCCTTTCCGCTTTTCACTTGGCATCCTTTTTACCTTTTATGATTTAACATTCAATTCCAAAAATCAATTTAGAATAATTACATCAGAGGATAAAAGTAATGTATTTCCGCCACTATTTTCCATTTTCTTCTGGCGGCTTTTATTACGTTTTTCAACGAGAAAGGATGCTTTTATCATTTTCCATATTTTTTTAATTAAGTTTTTAATCATAACAATTAGAAAAGTAAACAAAAAACTCCTTTTTTATGATGAATGTTGTTATTTATGGGTTTTGGATGAAATGTGGTTTTTATTGTAAAAGAGAAGGATTGGGTTCGATTTTCCGAGGGTATAACTCAGTTGTCGAAACCTGACGGTCGACTATAGAAATGGGGGGCTTCTGAATGTGGTAACTGTTAACTGAGTGTTTCCACGTCGAAAATGTGTTTTTGTGTGTGCTTAATTGACGGATTTAATTGGGAGTAGACTTCCGCATTGTGTTTCCCCTTTTCCATTGTGCTTTTTGTCGTTTCGCCTTTCCTGGGAAAACGTTCACCGTTTATTTTTCGACCCCTTGACCGACAGATTCCTCCAATGAAAACGCTTGAAAGAAAAAGAAAAGAATAGACCGATAAATAATTATCAATAAAAAGTCTCTGACAAGGCCGAAACCAGTCGTTGAATATCCGTTTTTTTCATCTCCCCTCTCCCCCTCGTTAGCATTTAAATAAATAAAATAAAAAGTATACAAGTTTTCTTTTCGAAAATCTGATTCAAACGCCTGAAAAATTAGTCGAAAAAAATTTTCTCAGCCAAAAAAACCATGAAAAACAATAAAAAATCAGGATCGAAGGCCTGAAATGAGGTTTTTTAGGACGAGAAACCAAAGAAAATTAACCCCTATTAAAATGTAACGGGGGAACATTTTAAAAATAGTTTAAAAATCGTTTAAAAAATAGAGAAAAAAAAATGTAATAATCAAGTATAGAAAATGCTTGTCATGCTTTTGCTTATAGCTGAAAGCAAAGGCAAACAGCTAATTTTTTTTTTTTTTTTTTTTTTTTTTTTTTTTTTTTTTTTTTTTTTGTGGGAGAGAAACGATACAAATAAAATGAAGAAAAATCGTACAAGAATGGAGTTCGATGGACAAAAAACTTAAGAAAAATCTGTAGGATCCAGGTTTTGACTATTTGAGTGTGTTTATCTGCCTAAAAAAGGAAAAAAAAAACTGTAAATCTGGAAGAAATGGGGTTTCTTGTCCAAAAATCTAAGGATAATAAACAAAAATATTTTAAAATTAAAAATGTCGACCAAAAAACCAAGGAAAGCGAAGTTTCCTAGATTAGAAACCTTGGAAAAACGATGAAAAATCAGGTTATACGGGTATTTAACCGCCAAAAAAACAATGGTAAGCATGTAGGAGCTGAAAAATCGGAATTCTTAGCTTTCGAAGGAAAAAGTGAAAGTTTATGTAGAGATAATAACTAATTTAATAAGCGCTGCCACCAGTCTCCGAGGGAAGAAAAGTCTTTGAAGAGGGAAGAAAGAAAAAATCGCTGACACCAAAAATTAAGCCTGCTTCGCGATTTCCGCGAAATCTTCTTAATTTCTCTAACGATAATCAAGCTGCTTAAAATCGAGACAGTTAAGCCAAATTGACTCGAGGAGGGTTAGGATTTAGTGCGATTTCCGAGAGATCGGATCTATTTCAAGGGTCGTTCCTATTGTTTCTCTCTCTCTTCTTCCCACCCATCGGAGCCTCTATTTTCGGCCGGGAGGAGAACGGGGGATAAACGGGTAGGAGTGATTCAAAAGACACCCTCGGATTATCTCTGCTCGCATTGTCGGCTCAAATAGCCCCCTTTGGACTCCCCTTAAGATTTATACAGGCCGACTCTTTTATACCTTTTTAAAAACGTATCTTTCATTTTGATTGTTTAGATAGATTGGAAACAAGAATCAATTTACGAGGATTGAACAACCAATTTCCTAATAAACAATGGGCTCATTCTATTACTCTAAGCTGGATTTCGCTTTTCTTTTTGTACTCCGTTTGATTTAGTTATTATTCGGAAAAGTCGCACCTATAAATAATTAATTCCGCTAAATAAATCCCCACCGTTGGCCGTATTAGGGCGACGGGTTATTTATTATTGAACCTCTTCCACCGGGTAGACCGAAAACCATTTCTTTTTCAACCTCCCCTTCAGCCTTCTTCGTTCTCTTTTCTTTCTTATATTTTGTTACTCTCCGAGACATTTGTAATTCAGAGTGCCCGCTCGCACTCGTCTTCAACATAGCGAATAAATCAACTCGAATTTATTTACGAACCAACCTCGGATATTAAATTGTGGTAGATTACCCAGGGCCTTTCAAAATTTTTATCGCAGGGGACTCACCGGAATCCTACGCTGAAAATGCCATTTTTATACGTTAACCTTCTGTCACTCATATTTTTTACGCGAAAAAAAATTAAAGATAATTTGTTTTTCTTTTTTCAAAATGTGGCAAAATTTATTTAATTTAAAATATCAAAGGTAAGCCAGACTTTGAGGGTTCCTCTCAACTCTTTTTCTTTTTTTTAGTTTTTCCTCGGTTTTTCTTGGAAACCCGCTTTCATCTTGAATTTTCGATCGTGCTTTTGAGAAAAAAAAAAATTAGTCAAAAATTAAGTTTCCTATTTTCCAAATTAAAAGTTTTTGGAAAAACTGGAAAAACGAGAACGAGCTTTAAAAGAAAAAAATAATCGATTATTTTAGTGCTCAAATATAGGAAATTGTATTTGAAACAAAATGCTTAGGAGATATAGTCCCCCTTAAAAGGCCTTTTAACATTCTTAAAGAAGTTGATGTGTACCCTCCACGTCGGGTTTTTGGGGAGGGGCTTCCAGACCCCGTAGGGTAAATTCGAATATGGATCTATACCAATCTCAATTTTGTCAGTGGTTCCGGCCGACCGTCCGGCCGTAGCATTTTTCCTGAGCACTTCACGGCCACAGTTTTCAACCGATTTTCACCAAATTATCACCCAAAATTCTTTAGCCGGTGAAGAAGAATGTAACGAGGGCGATTTTTGAATTTCGAAAAAATGGCGGAGATGTTTCTGTTTGAAATAAAAAATTCGCTGCGGCCGAACCGTCGGTCCGATTTTCACCAATTACTACTTATATTTTTTAAGAATTTTTGGTGTAAAAAATTGCCACTTTTTAATTATTTTTTTTTTTTAGTAGGGAGAAATTTCGTACTTCTACGCATTAAGAGAGGCACATCCGTAGGCCAAAGAGCCCATTATTTCTACCTTGACACTTAAACATTTTTTTCGAAAAATAGAACTTACAAAATTTAAAAAAAAAAATGTATTTTTCGAAAATTTTTCAAAATAAAAAATAAAATTAAAAAAAATCTTAGAAAAATTTTTTGAAAAACCTTACAAAGTTTTTCGAAAATAGAAAACTTGGAAAATTGTTCGAAAAAAAAACTTCCCCTCCCTTATACTTCCCCCCCCTAATACTACCCCCTCCTTTATACTTTCAGTCCCTTATACTTCCCCCTCTGTTTTCCTTCCCCCTCTATTATACTTCCCCCTGCGTTGTTCGTCCCCTCCGTTATACTTTCCCCTCCTATATTGTAACTTCTCTTAAAGGAAGTTTTCGTTGGTTGCTCTTCAAACCAGTACTTTTTTTTGTTTTGGTTAAATTTTGATGTCTAATCCCTTTTAACACCATGAAACCCCCTTTTTTAATGGATTTTAGGAAGGTTCCTCGTTTTTTATTTATTTAATTATTTTTTATTTTTTGGACAGAAACACCCCTCTTTCGCAAAGGTTTCGGACGTTATTTTTCGGTCTTTCTTGTGGGAAACTTCTAATAACAATTTTCCACGATATTTTAGGCATTTTATCCATATACACATATACAAAAAAATACAAAAAACATCCTATTTTTCAACAGGTTTTTGGGCTTTTCCTCGATGTTAGAGCCAATGAACTTCATTAAAGCCAGGCCTCTAAGCATTTTTGTTTTCTCTCTTTCGGCAAAGAATAGACCCATTTTGCTTGATTTTCGGAAGTTAACCTCGGTTTTTAAACGAATTTACCCTCTTTTCAGCGCGGTTTTTGAGCTGCCTTAAGTGCGGAAACGCCAGTTTTTCCTCGATTTTTGGGGTTTTTACCAAAATTATGTCTGTCTTTCTGCCAAGAATCTCTTTCCGGGCTTTTCTACGCTTTTAGCCAATAAACCTCTTTTATAATCCGGTCTTTGAGCATTTTCGATCCTTTGGCTCTCTTTTTTTCCTCATTTTCGGGCGTTTTCTTCGTTCTTTCGAACGAGGAAACCCATTTTGCCACATTTATACCTATTAAGACCGATGAAAACCTTTGAAACCGGTTTGTACTTAAGGTATTTACTCGTTTCTTAGGCACCAAGAAACCATATGAGGCGCTCCGGGTACGAAGGGCGAACTCAACAAAACGTAGTTTCGATATATTCGCATTTTAAAGTTTTATGTTACGGGCGAACTCAACAGAAAAGTCATGCCCTGGAATGGGAAGAGGAGTGGGGGTTGTGGACTAGGATGTGGAGTTCGCCCTTCGTACCCGCTCGGATATCGCAGTTAGAGCTTTGCGCATATCGGTTTTACGTATTTAAAGGGGAAAAAAGGGCGAACTCGACGTAAAAATTATATGGGTGTATTCACCAAGAGGTCTAGAATCTGAAAATGAAAAAAAAAAAAATTTCGCCCTTCGTACCCGGAGCGCCTCATATTTACTTGCGTTTTTTCTCGTCTTTCTGTAAAAAAACTCCCATAACACTAGATTTTTAGGATTTCCCTCGACAATTGATTTTCCTTAGCTTCTTTTCCCGGTATTATTGCCAATAGAAGTATTTTTATGACATTTTTCCACCCAAAAAAAAATACGGAGATCATCTTATACGTTCTCCGTACTTTTAATGACGAACCCTTGATTAGTCCTTTAGATTTTCTTAAGTTTCCCTTTTCGCGAAAACCTTTTTACATCATTAAAACATAATGAAAGGCGTAAGAAGTTCATAAAATAATCTCCCCTTAGAACTCAAAAGCCTTAAAACCTAATTGGTATTGTTTTTAATAAAAGGTAAAACTTGAGATGTTCATATTAATAAAGACATGAAAAAAGAAAAAAATTTACGGCTATAAAAGCGACGAAGGTACAACGGGGAAAAAAAAACAACTTTCGTAAAGGTGGGTAATTAAATAAAGTGGAGTTAATTTATTAATGTGAACGTCTAACGAAGAAAAGCGTCTTGAAGTTTAGCACTTTATCAAAGCTTTGTCGTGGAAGGTTGTAAGGGGCAGTTAAGTTAACTTGGAAGTAGAGGGCTTATAATGAGGCGTCTGGTTTCATTTAAGGAATCGTAAAAATGTTGAACAATATTAAAATAATAAAAAATGGCCTTTTTAAAAAAATCTTTATTTTAAAAACCCCTTATTGATGGGAAAAAAATTCAAACAATTTTTCTTATAAAAGCACTTGGAGTTAAACCAAACTTTTTAAGAAGGAGGGCAAAAAATTTTAAATACATAAAAAGAGAGCAATCCGAGAAATTCAATACAGCTTCGGTTTTTTTCCTTGTTCAAATACAATGTCTTTAAATAAATTACAAGAGTATTCCGGTCTCAAGCCAAGTGTCTTGGCCCACGGATATATTCAACGAGTTGGAAACGAGTATACAACGACTGGTCTACCCAAGTCTACCAGGGTTTTATAGTTTAGCCCTGTTTGGATAAAAGAAGGGTTAGGGCGAGGGGGGCGGTCGGTTCGAGTTTATAAATCCTTCGATGAACGACTCCTATAAATTTTCGATAAGAAATACGACAGGAGTAGGTCGTGGATTTACTTTTCAATATGGCTTCCTACAATTTTTCAGCGACGGGGAAAAATAGATCGGTTACTCTTTAAAAAAATCAAGTACCTACTTACCCACCCGTGAAGAACTTCCTTAGTAAATTATACGATTATACATTTTTGTACACAAAAAATCTGGCCAAATAAGAAACTAATCGGTTGAACTCATGAAGGGTCCGTCGGTGACCTATTACGGCGGCGATTTTTCTTTGAAGTTTTGCTCCAATTTTGCGTGGCGAGAAAACTGTTGGTTTTTTAAATAATTTATTTCTGTATAATTTTTTTAAAGACTCGTGTTTTCGTATTTCTTAAAAACTCGTGCACCACCCTGAAAAAAAATAAATAAAAATAAGGAGAAGGAGCTTTTGTAAAAAATTTTCCGACGATTTTTACTGCTCAAATATAGGAAAGTAATTTTAGGGGCGAAAGTGCTGCGATCTCCGGTTTTTGAAACAAAATGCTCGGGCGGTATGATGGCCTTTTTTTTTTTTTTTTTTTTTTTTTTTTTTTTTTATATCCGGGGGCGGTGCTAGCTTTGTAGCCCCTACTGGCCCTTAAGCCCCTTTTGGCCCTATGATGGCCCTTAAGCTTGTTCTTATGAAATACATAATATAAATATTATTTTAAAGGATTTATTAATTTTTATGAAAAAAAAATTTAAATTAAAAACTAAAAGCATAAACTATTTAAATAGAAACTACCGAGGGAAAAAAAAATTTAAAATATTTTAATATTTTGTTTTAATTAAACAAAAGAAATTACTTTTAATTATGTAAGAATGTTTATTAAATTATCTACTCATTATATTATCTCTACTTTGTAAAAAACACGAATTGGGTATTGAATAAATAAATAAATAACTTGAATAAATAAACAACGTAAATGTCTAAAAAAAGGTAGTTTCAATATTTTGAAAATAATTTCATTATCAGAATTTTAACCCCCCCCCCCCCCCCCACCGTTTAATCTGTTTCACTTTTTTCTTATATTGATGGGATTTCTAAATAATTTACATCATTTTCTAAAGGAGAGTTAGATAGATAGATAAAGAACTTTATTTGCTACCAGTTACAATAAAGGAAAAAAAAATATAAAAATGAAAAACTTAAATAATTATTCCTTATAAATAAAAATTGGCTACTTTTTCCCAGAATAAGAACAAAAAAACAAAGTTCGGCTTACCAACATGGTAAGTAAGACTACCGTCTGTTGGGGGTTCTTTAAATCTAGAGTGATTGTGATTTACATTATACACTACTTTAATTTTCAAAACTAAGGTTGTGAAAGAAAGAAAGAAATACAATAAAAGGAAATCTAAAGAAAAATAATAATAAGATTCTAAAGAAAATAAGAAAAATAAACAGTAAGACACTAAATGAAGATCAGAAGTTAAATAGGTCCACTAGTTCCTGCCTGTACTGAAAAGCTTTGATGGCGAATGAGACCAGGTCCTTAGCTTTTAGAGGCGAGTCAAGCAGCTCTATTAATTTGGCTCTATTTATTCTGCTATGGCCAGTATGGAGACGTCGGAGCTCCGCCAGAATCGAGCACTCACCTAGGAAGTGACAAACGTCTTCCGCCTCATAGGAATTGCATAACGAGCAAATGTCGACAAGGTTGTCAAAAATCGGGGACGCATTTAGGGGGATCATTTCACTCCTGAGTTTAAGCAGCCAACGCGAGTGCAAAGGACTTAAGGGAAGGGGAGCGGATAGGACAAAGAAGGGCTTAGAGTGGTCCAGCTGGGCAAAGAGGGGGAACTTTTGGGAAAGGGTGGCTTTCTGGAGGCAGTCTCGTCCATGTTTTGCCCGGATGGCATCCAGAATGATGGGAATTCTCGGTTTCCATTCCTCAACCTTCTTCAGGACAAACGTAAAACCTAGATCGTGATCCTGGCAGAGGGAGTTGAGGTGAGCAAACCACGACATATTGGCTCTAATCACCTCTATGGCCGTGATTCTAGGAAGCCGCGAGGGAGAATACGCGAGGACCCTGCAAATATAGTTGAGATGGAGCTTTAGGGTGTAAAGGTAGATCGGATCCACGGACGTTTCCAAGTATAAGACAAAGTTCGGTGTGAATTTCGGGAGCGCAAAGAGCTTGCGAATAAAAAACCGCTGAAAGGCCTCAATTTCATCAGCACGGCGATAACCCCATGATTGCGCTGCGTAGCACAACATGGCGCGACAGATTGATAGAAAGATCCTATATTTAGAGTCCGAAGAGATTTGGGGGTTAGAGATCAGAGGCGACCAAATGGCATTAACAGCTTGCTTACAACTGGAGACTTTTTTCTTTAGATGCGGGGCCAACGACAATTTAGGGGTAAATAGGACACCCAAGTATTTGTACTCGCTGACAACTTCAACTTTTTTGTTTTTGAAGTACCATTTTTCGTTTTTTGCCAGCCTGCCCCTTTGCGAAAGATCATTATCTTGGATTTGGAAAGGTTGACAGTCAGTCTCCATCTATCACAGTACCGCTCTAACACATCTATATTTTTTTGGAGCGCCGTTGGGGAATCAGCCAACAAGACTATGTCATCAGCGTAGAGCAAAATCCTGATCACAGAGCTACCACAGCGAGTGCCAAAGATGAGCTCACTCGGCAAGTCGTCCAAGAACAAAGAAATAATAAGGGCTCATTATGCAACCCTGCCTCACACCTGAACCAACCTCAAAATAATCGGACACGTAATCCATACTTTTTATAGCAGACCCAGAGTGAAGGAATAACGATCTTAGAATGGAAAGAGTTTTACTGGAAAACCCATATGTGACCAGCTTTTGTAGGAGAAGATTCCTATCAACGGCGTCGAACGCCGCTTTGAAGTCTACAAAGAAGGCGTATAGTTTTTTCTTTTGATCCTTGTATAAACGTAGGTTGATAAGGTTAGAAAGAGTGAAAATATGATCGACTGTCGAGTACCCTCTTCTAAATCCCGCTTGATATTCTGATAGAAGGTCACCATCCTGACAAAGCACTCCATTCTTTTTAAGAGAAGACTGGAAAGATTTTTGCTATGGAGTCTATGCACGAGATACCCCGATAATTTGACGGGTCATCTTTATCACCTAAAGGAGAGTTTTGACAGGGAAAATTTTTTTTTTATTTAAAATTATGAGAGGATGAAAAGGTTTTTTTTAAAGGAAAAAAATCGGGATTATCAATTAACGTTATTTCCGGTTGTCATACTGATTAGCAGATTTTTGGCTAAACTGTATAAATGACGTTTCATCTCTTATACGTCATTACACCCTGACGAAGGGTGACCACAAATTTGTCCCCCCCCCCCTTTTTTTCCCCTCACTTTGTCTAAAAAGCGTTCCATCACAAAAATTAGGCTAGAAAATTACGCGATTTTCAAACATTTTGTCAGTTTTTTGTTCTACTTCTTGGTGGTTTGCGTGGGACGTGAAAAAGGGTGAAGACGTGTTTGTCCATAGGTGGCGCCTAAGGGAGCCGTAAAGTACAAGTCTGCAACCCCCTCGAGGGCCGACGTGGAAACCCTCATCACTCACACATCTCGTCCCCCCCACCCTCTTTCGACTCCTGTAATCGTTTTACAACCACCTCGCTCGACCCAGTCAGTCAACCAACGCCTCTTTAATAACACCCTTGTAAGCCTCAACATTATTTTCAAAATGCTATTTTTTCAAAAACTTTGAAAATCTACACAGTATATAGCTTGGATTTCGTTTCCGGAAGTATAGGCTGATTTATTGGGGCGGAAGAAACATATAATTTACCTGTTTTTATTACATTTTTTGGTCGTTTTCTTCTTTCTTTTTTTAATTAATTAAAAAATCATTCACTTTCAAAATGATGATAAGTTATTTTCTGAAAAGTTCACTTTGCAGTCAGCCACAAGTCCGATACCAGCGGCAATCATTTCTCAAGTTAGGCCCAAAACGAGTATATTAGATAAGAATTTAAGTAAAGGAAAAAGAGAAATTGGTCTGAGCACTTACTCGCTCCTATTCTCCGAAATATTGCCAAAACCAAGTCCATACAGTTCCTGAACTTCAGAACAAGTATGTTTACTCAGTTACGCCACAAAATCCCCGTTATCTGATTTTGGGAAATTTATTTCGAGTTTTCAGCCATTTACAGCCCAATATCTGGGGATTTTCTTCGGGTTGTTCCACCCCCAGAAACCCCATTTTAGCCAGATTTTGTTCGCTTTCCTTGGTATTTCAGTTCCCGGTAGTTTCCGCAAATTTTGAGGAGAAGAAACCACACTAATAAAATGCACTGCCTTCTAGATCTTCAAAACAATAAAATCCACTGCCTTCTAAATCTTCAAAATTAAAAAAATCGACAGCCCTCTAAATCTTCAAACGATA
Source organism: Orius insidiosus (assembly GCA_014119065.1). NCBI lineage: Eukaryota > Metazoa > Arthropoda > Insecta > Hemiptera > Anthocoridae > Orius > Orius insidiosus. Next base: position 44,021 of record JACGAQ010001297.1, on the reverse strand, counting down.
AAATCCACAGACTTCTAAGTCTTCAAATCGATTAAATCCCCTGCCTTCTATATCTTCAAAACGAAAAAATCTTTTTTATTTTTTCGGGATGTTTTCTCCATTACTGGCCAATAAATACTTTCTTAGTAATTTTTTTCCACCTGAATAAACTTCAATTTTCTGCTTATACGATAAAATAATTCAATGATTTAAAAAAAAAACACTTGATTTTCAGGAATAATGAATAAATTAACTGTAAATCTCTTCTACTTTTAAGGTTTTCATAACTGGGGAAAAGTGAGGGAAAGCCGCATTAAAAGGTCTAAGTTTGCAGATGAATTGTTTTAAAGGAACTATTCTAACTTTTTTTTAAAACAGAAAGTAAGATACTGAACATTTAGTTAAACTTTCAAGCCACTTATGAACGCTCAAAGTTCTCGAAGCCGTCTCCTCACTGTTCTACACCCGTTTTTGCTGTAGGTACTATTAATATTCCCGCTGGAAACTTAACTTTAAGAGTAACAACGTTGAGGTAAAACTTAGATATTGCTATAAAAAATAATAAAGTTTAATTTTCAAGATTTTGGACGTTTTGAATGACTTCCGCTGAATGATGTGATTGAGACGGAACGGGATCCTTTTCTGAAATTGGATTCGAAATTTGGACGTCTTCGACTGATTTTGATGTACGTGCTAACGGCGTGTTGTAGACGCTGGCGATGCATCGGTTTAAAGCCTCCTGCATTTCTTCTGTGGATTCTTTTAGGCCTTTGAGTTCGACTTCAAGTAAGTAGTAGTCCTTGAAGGGAGAAAAAGGGAGGGCGTCTAATGCTCTTGAGACGTAAAACTGGCTTTCGTTTGCCCTCACGACGCTCATTTCGGCATCTCTTAAAGCATTTGCGAAACCATCATTTTTGACGACAATCGGCTCGCGACTCATTGAATGCCTTTCAGCGACCATAGCGAGCTTTTCCATCCAGCTATTCCTTTCCTGAAGGCTTTTAGCTCTTAGCCTCGCCGATGACCTCTGCTTGCTCACCACACAGAAAGACAAAGGATCCTCATCGTTCGTCGAAATAATCGCGTTTTTCAAATGTATTTTACCCTTAGGAGCCTTACATTTTTGTGGTTCGCTCACGTAGTATGCCAAAACTCCCGTCTCCGCGTCCAAAACGAACCAACGATTTTTCCACCCTTTAAATAGATTCGTGTACTTCAATAATTCCCCTTTATAATCATGCCTTGATTCTTGCATTTTGAATTTTGAATTTTTTTTAAATTTTTTTTTTAACCCATGCACATGTTTGAATAATGTTTAACTATTTTTTCCACGTTCGTTAGCACGTGGAGATTCGTGTGTGAAAAAAACGGTTGCAGTTCATTACCGGGGTTGTTTTCAAGCGCGGGTCGGATGTGAGGGGGCGATGAAATCCAAATAAAAGATACAAACATCAATCCTCGCTCAATCGAACTTCAAACTCGCCGTCCACTCAGTAAACTCGACAAATTTTGGAGTTTTCACTCAAAATAACTATTATTTACCGTAAAATGTGCGATAGAAAGCTCAAAATAAAGTGATGGCCATTTGAAAGATAAACAAAAAAGGAAGTTCTGTAAAAAATAGTCTTTTTTTCTTTGAAAGGAATTATTTTGGCAAAAAAATATAATATGTTAAAAGGTCCAAATATGAGGAAGATACAGGGTGTCAAGACAATCAAAAAGAGCATAAAGCCGGAAAAGCGGTTGGCAGAAAGTTTCTTAGTTTACGAAATCGGGAAAACATAAAAAATCCGATAGAAAGGGGGATTCCGTAAAAAAATTTCCCTTCTTTCTGTGTGGTGAGCAAGCAGAGGTCATCGGCGAGGATAAGAGCTAAAAGCCATCAGGAAAGGAATAGCTGGATGGAAAAGCTCGCTATGGTCACTGAAAGGCATTCGATGAGTCGCGAACAGATGGTCGTCAAAAGAAAACAAGCAGAAATCTGATAAAAATTGGGATATTTGGCCTGCCGGGGGAACAATCCCCATCCACTACTGTTTATACTATCAAATTAAACAAAACGTTCAAAACTCAAGTAAAAATTTTGTCCGAAAATCAGGTAAAAAGGAGGATCCTGTTCAAATAAATCGATTAAAACGCCAAAATTTGACAGGAAGAAGAAAGTTTACATGATAATACATCCCTAATTCGATGGGAACTCCCGAATCCATTAAAAACGTAGTTATTTGAGCCAAAAACGTTGAAAAAAGAGGTTCCTAGGCGAAGATATCGATGAAACCTTAAGGGCCATCATACCGTCCTTGCATTTTGTTTCAAAAACAGGAGATCGCAGCACTTTCCTCCCAAAAATCACTTTCCTATATTTGAGCACTAAGAATCGTCGGAAATTTGTTGACAAAAGCTCTTTATCGTTGTTTTGGAAGGCGTTCTTGGGAGCAGTTCTTACGAAAAATGGAAAACTTACTTTTCGACTAAAACATTAATTATCTTATTAACATAAATTATATTAATTTAAAAAATAAAAAATAAATAAATAAATAATATAATAAAATGTATAAAAAAAACCGCCAGCCATTTTGTAGGTTTTGACAAGTTCTTTCCAAAAACATATTATATAAGAAAATCCGATGAATAGTTTCGTCGTAATTCTTTTTTACTAAGATTTGGAGGAAAATGCCGGGAGTAAAAGAAACTATCACCCTTTCAAGGATCACAGACCTATTTAAACCGTTTGCTTATTTACAATCGCTGCGTTTACAATTCGCTCCCGAGGTGATTAACAATTGCAGTAGATTGCATTTCATGGAGAATTTTGAATAATGGAGAAATTGAGTGGCGAAATTAGGACAAGCTATCAAGTTGAGAACTATGGGGCTCTTTCGGGTCAAGTGCGGGGGTTAGTCTGAAAATTTCCGTCTGGGGTTTTCGGATAGCTAATCGGTCCGCGGGATCTGATTAATTAACGAGCACCCTGATGAACTTGATTCCAAGTTTTGGCGGTGTGGAAGGAGGCCTGGGAGAAATTTCGGGTCGGCCAACGCGGTAAATCTCGCCTTAGGCGCGCGAAAAGGTTTAAGTAGAGTTTAGGCTTTCTCGAACCTGGCAGCGTTTCTCGCAGAGCACAACTTGCCCAGGAGGGAACTTTTTCAATGTAATAACGCCCCTACTTCAACTACTCGTGTAAAACAAGACGATTTAGTGCGGTTCGTTAACTCCTTCATTTGTTTTTCTTTGACCAAATCACCCTTGGAACACTAAAAACTCCCTCTCTTTCTCATTCCGGCCTCGAAAATACCTAAACTTATGATTAATATCAAAAGTTTCATATGTTTGAAGGATTTAAAGCTTTTTTTTAAATATAAAAAAACTTTCTAAAAAGGTTTTTTTCTTTATATTCTCTGTCTTTTTCCCCCTTTCTGTAATAACTAAGGGTATGGAGCTTTGATGGAAATTGGGGCACCCCTGTCATTACCGTCCCCACTTCTCGTATCCAAGAGGGAGTATCTCTTTTAATATCTCCCTCAGTTTTGGCTTCATTGTCCTCCTTTATTAATAATTCCTCGTTTAGCCTGCACGGGGTTTTGCATTCATTACCTGGCGAGTATTTACTTTATGCCGAGACTTTTCTTATTTTCCACTCCGGATTCCTTTCGCAAACGAGAAACTTTCAAGTCTTAATCTTTTTCTCAGGATCTAAAATATTTTGTGGATTTTTTTAAATGTGCTCTAACGATGTCGCTAATTGTAAAACAGTTTTTCCCACGTTGACATTTATAGTAACAAACTTTTTTTATCAGAGATTTATAAGTTAAAGTTTCTTCAACTTTCTGATACCGCGATTTCAATTAAATTTGATTTTCATTTTTAAATTACATTTTTCTCCTGAGAAAAAAAAATTCCAAAAATCAGGAGTTGGAGGGCTTTTTCGGAGGAAAAATCTAACGATAGCGAAGGGTAGAAAAAATAAATGTCGTGCCCTCGCAAAGCCACTCAAAATACTATCTATAATTTTTTGAAGGCAGGGGATTTAATCGATTTGAAGACTTAGAAGTCTGTGGATTTTATCGTTTGAAGATTTAGAAGGCTGTCGATTTTTAATTTTGAATATTTAGAAGGCAGTGGATTTTATCGTTTTGAAGATCTAGAAGGCAGTGCATTTTATTAGTGTGGTTTCTTCTCCCCAAAATTTGCGGAAACTACCAGGAACTGAAATACCGAGGAAAGCGAACAAAATCTGGCTAAAATGGGGTTTCTGGGGTTTCTGGGGGAGGAACAACCCGAAGAAAACCCCCAGATATTGGGTTGTAAATGGCTGAAAACTGGAAATAAATTTCCCAAAATCAGATAACGGGGATTTTGTGGCGTAACTGAGTAAACATACTTATTCTGAAGTTCAGGAACTGTATGGACTTGGTTTTGGCAATACTGGATGATTTCGGAGAATAGGAGCGAGTAGTTTACTATCTATAATTTTTTTTCGCCCTCAATTTCAACCATAAGACGAGTAAAATCTGATGAATCCAGTGACCCTTGATTTGAGGAGTAGTGGTATTTTTATTTCTTAAAAAATAAGAAAAAAAAGGGATTTTTTGTCGCAAAAAACCGTTAAAAAATCTGATATATTGGTTGTTTAAAAACGGAAGAAGACATATATAAATCATGAATAAGGAGGGGGAAAATGGAGAAATAGGTAGAAGCAAGAAGTTTAAAGGCTAATCGAAGAAAAAGCCCAAAAACCTTGAGTCAAAGGGTCGAGAAATCGAAAGATCAAGCCCGAAATCCGATATTAGTAGCAGAAAGGTAGAAAAAATGAACGATTTGCCTTAGCCAAGCCACTCGGGATGGGCGTGGACAGCCCAATTTTCTCCTCACTAAACCTACAGTAAAGAAAAATATCTGTTCGGGGCGTAGCATCCTCTTTCCACAACTCCCATTACAACTCCCACTTCATCGTCTTTTTTCTCCTGTTTAAACAACTGTGATAGTTTTACCTGCGATAATCGGATTTTATACTCCCATCCGAACATCCATAATAAAAATTGGTACATGAACCTTAGACTTCAGACCTAAAATATAGTATCTATAAATTTAAATTTAAAGTGAAAAATAGTGAAGGGTATTTTTGTGGATTGAGGACGGCGGAAATAATGGAAAAAGGATGCTTATTTTTCTATGCCAAAGAGCAGGAAACTGCTACTCAATCTAGTAAATTTTTTTGATGATTTAGGAGCTGCTCACCACAGTTTATCAGATTTATTCATCCACGATGGGTTTATGGAAAAATTGCAAGATATCGGGCTAGAAGAAATGTAAAGCAAGATCCGTGTATTCCCCAATTTAATGGGGGAAAATTTATAGTTGTGCTAGCGGGAGTTGTGGAAAGAGGAGGTACCGTTCGGTCTGGAAGACCCCCTTTCCAACCAGTCATGGAGGGTATTACAATAGGGTAAAACGTCTATAAAATCAAGGATGGTTAAAAAAAAAAAAATATATGCTCTAATTTGGATTGAAATGTGTATTTTCCTTTCAGTCGCATAGAAAATAAAGTTTAAATGGAAAGGGGCTTTTATTTATACTTTTTTTCATCTATTTATTTTTGCTCTTTCCAATCCGTAGTGACAGACGTCCTATCCAATAATCCCAATAGGCTGACCGATGCAAGTTTTTATAAAGAAGCGGGAAAAGAGGGGAAGCCTAGCAACTGTCTGGCTATTTGATCGATCCCTACGGTAGGATTTATTTCTTTTTTTCGCTTTTTTTTTCTCTTCAACTGTAATCCTCGCCTTAAAAGAAAAATGGAGTTAGATCAAGGCTACATACAAAATTTACCCATCACGGACGACGTTCAGGTAAACCGTGGAATTATAATTTATGAGGAAACCACATAAACCAAACTCGGTTAACTAATGAACGCTTTAGTCGGTTATTATACGGTTTTCAATTATGATCATATTCAAATATTTTAATAACCCATGAATCTCTCGCAATTTTGCTACAAATTAAGACTAAATTATCGCTAAAATTCAGCTATCCATTAGTAGAACTTAAAAAATGCCATTAAATGTTTTTATTCCACAAAGAGAAGTTATTGATATACCCTCCATGTCCGGTTTTTGAGAGAGGCTCTTCTGGACCCCGTAGATGAAATTGATTGGTGACGGTTAGGTTGTCTGTGGTCACCAGTTTTTTCACACTATTTTTTTCGGATTTTCACCTAATTTTTACCCAAAATAATTATCAATTTTATTTGGACTATTGTGTGTTTGTGAAAAATTAGGACTGTTTACCCCCTTCCCGTGTGACCTGGTTGACGAAGACGTTCATTTTTTTTCTGCCATGAGAAAGTTTTTAAGAATTTTTTTTTCTGTAAATTCTTTTCAATTTAAAGAGTGTTTTGGTAAAAAACACACAAAAATTACGGCCGCGTCCCCGAAAAACTGGCGTCGGGCAGCCGGCACCAGATGCAACCTTATGACCCTCTGCCAAATACCGAACATGGAGGTTATTACAATAACTTCTCTTTGAGAAAAAAAAAATCCGTCTACACAGGATTTCTCTCTAACCCAATGTTGAAAACAGTATTTTATTTTAGAAACAACTGAGCCGGATTTCATCAAGAAAAAAGCAGATCGACGAAATAATCTCAAAAGCTGAAATCCATTCCAAGGTCAAACCAAAAACATGGAAAAGCGAAGATGATCTCAAAGGGCTCGTAAGGTTTTAATTTTCACCTCTTTTTTTAATTTAAAATATTTTTTTTTTTTTAGATCAGCGATGCTATAAAAGAAGGGGAAAAAGACTTGGAGACCCAAGAGTTGAAACTTTTCAGCGTGAAGCTCGTCGAATCGGAAACTATTCATCTTTTTAATTTAATTACGAGCTACGCGGAGGAAAATACTTTCGAATGGAAAGAGATGATGTTTTACAACAACGCTTATCAAGAGGTTTTCATTTTATTTTTAATGGATTCCTTAATTTAAGTTTAGTTTCAAGATAGAAAATCGGAGGTTTTAACTTACGAAGCGGAAACCCAAACGCCGAATCCTTGCTTTTTAAAAAGACAAGTTCAAACAAAAAGAATGCTTAAAAAAGTAGATTGAAAAAAAACCTTAAAAAAATTCAAAAATCTTTTTAGGAACAAGCGTCAATGGCCACAGAATGGGATATGTTCGACACTTTTAAGAGACTTGAAAAAAAGGAAGGTAATTCAACACCGCTGCCAGCAAAAAAAAAAAAAAAAAAAAAAAAATTTTAAATCAGAGGATTCATACTCATGTTGCGCGGATTAAAAAGTGTTTTAATTAAAAGGGAATGGTAAATGGAGACGTTTTAAATTGTTTGACAAGCGTTTATTACGCAAGAGAGTAAAATGAGCGGGGTTGACCGGGTTTTGCAAGTGTGACTGAGCCTCTGTGAGTGACCCTCGACTTCATACATATTCATTAAGGGTCGTCCGATGGCCAGGGAGAGGGGAAAGGATTATCCCCAACGGACCTAAATGACCGACCATCATTCCCTAATAAATCATTCGTTAAGAGGTTTTCCCAGTTTCAACCTAAAGGATGGATCAACTTCTTATCTTCGAATTACCTAATTTTACGTTTCCTCATACTTATAGCCTAGGTGAAATGAAAAACAGTTTTTCATTTAGCCCTCTCCCAACAATTGCCTTTGGCATTCCTCAGGGATCAATTCTAGGTCCTCTTTCCTTCCTTATCGTCATCGATGGTTTCTTTTTGTCTCCAAGTGCTTCAAACTTGTTTTTTTTTTAAACCCCCACGATCTCCTTCACTCACCAGCCACCAGGCTCCAAAAATCAAGAAACGCCATCCTATCATTTCAACTTCTACTGAGAAAGATATGACGATTTTTCAACTTGCTACAGCACCCATTCCAATAGTCCAAACTTTAAACTTTTATAGTGAATTTCGTAGGAAATTCTGTCAAAATTAATTTCGTATTTAGTAGTCATCTTCGAAAAACGCTTTATTTCTAGGTATGAGCAAAAAAGTGAAAAAAGTTTGAAACCCCCAAAACGGAAAAAACTTGTTACCTACTTATTTTGTATACTTATTTTTTTAATTCCAAAAATCAGGTGTTGAAATTCAAAATTCCGAAGAGACATGTTATTTTTGGTTCTGCTCTTTACGTTCGTTCTTTATGTCAACGGGAAAGACAATGAGAAGATTTTCGGCGGGAGATTAGCTAAGAAAGGAGAGTTCCCTTTTATGGTGGGATGGTAAGTTCGTCGTTCTGCGGAGGGACTTTGGTGACACTGAGCAAATTCATCACCGCCGGACATTGCTTCATGACGGCCAAATACGTCCCTAAGAAATTCACTGAGTTCACCATCTACGGAGGTACGACGATCATGCCGTTCGTCGAAGGCTACGAAGACAAAAACGCCCAAGAGAGACAACTCTCCGAATTCAAAATTCATGATAAGTTTTATTTTGACGAAAACAATTTTTATTACGATGTCGCTATGGGTAAAGTGGAGAAACCATTCGTTGAAAGCAAGCTTCTCTCCGTTGCACCTCTTCCGTCCAGAGATGAGCATAAATTTCAAAAAGCATGGAACGACGTGGTCTCCTCAGGAAAAACTTGCATCGCCCCGGGATGGGGGACGACGTTAATGCTTCCAGATTTTTTAACCGGAAATCTCACACCCGAAATGCCATCTTCGGACTTAAAAGTCGCCGAAATGCTCCCTTTGACTGATAGAAAATGCAAAGAAATGACTATGATTTACGGCCTTGACTACATAAAATATAAAGCGAAAGGTGAAGTTTGCCTCTCCGACGTCAGAATGGGCGAAAGTCCTTGCTTCGGCGATTCTGGAAGCCCTTTAGTCTGCAACGGGAAAGCTTTCGCTCAATACAACGGAAGGCATGAGTGCGGGAACAAATCTTTGCCCAACTTTTTCTTCTTATTTGGTCCATTCTTCAAAGATTTTGACGAAACAATTCCAGCCTCTTCATACTCCCTTCACCACTTCAACTGGATCTCCGTACTAATTCTACTTCAAACTATTATTAAAAGTTTAAAATGAATCATATGTTTTTATCCAAACTGCATTTTCATTTTATTAAGAAGATAGACTGGGAGTGTGAATCAGCAGTTGTACCTTGGGCGAAGGCTGCTACTACTGCTGTACTACTAGGCTCGGTTGCCAATGGCCTCTCTCTGGCGAACTGGGGTTTCCTCATGAGTCCCAGCTTTAAAGTGATTAAAATTTGGGGCATTTTGTGCATCATTGGTACTATCTAAAAGACGCGTTTTCGAAAAAACATGGGGAAACAAGAAAGCTCCCTCATGGCGTTATTGGCTTAAATGCCCAAGTAATAACTTTTCTTTTGTTCTCAGGATATCACAGAGAGGATGAAAACTTTGATGAAAAATTTTACGAAGCGTCGCAATGCTGCCAAAGGGTATTAGCCTCAAATAGATACCGTGAAGAGCAGATGACCTTCATGACTAAACATCAGCCAAGTTTGTTCAAAATGTTTCCCCTTCATTTTTGCTTATTTTCTCCAGGCCGGAGTGTAAAATACACTTTCAGCAAATTGTGGGAAATGAAAGACGGCGACTCTGGAGAAGTGACATGCATTTGTGTCAACCCTAAAAATACGGTTATCCATCTTTGTGTTTTAATTGAAAATAAATTTTTTTTTTTAGAAAATTGTGGCGGTCGGATACGGCGATCGAAGGGGTAAAGGACTAATTTGCTGTTGGAACTCGAAAAATCCTCAAAGCCCTGAAAGAAGATTAGAAGTCGAAAGTCCAATAACTTCCCTAGACTTTTGCAAAAGCAAACCTAATTATCTCGGCTTTACGACCGAACTTGGCGAAGTTCTTATTGTAGACATAACAATGCACAAGACCTACGTCATACCATTATTCAGGTAAAAAAAAATACTCAAGAAGGGAAACCTTAAATAAAATATGACAAAAAAAATATATGTACAACTCATTTTTATTTTTATTATTTATTATTTTATTTTTTATTTTTGCCGTTTTTAAGTGTAAGGGAAATTTTCATTGAATATTGATTTATAAAGCTATTTTCTCAACCTACCTGTGGGATGCATATGTTGTGTACCCACACTACCTCCTGGAAGCGATCAAATTGCGATTTTCCCTATAAACTGTATGTTAAACAAAACATTTTATGGATTTATGGTCAAGGTGTTTCTACTGGAGGCGTAAAGGTCGAATTTTGCATAAAAATTATTTACTCGTAAGTTTTTTTTTTTGCTACTCTCAGGTTTCTGGGTCCTGAAAGGCGGTCTTTGGTGGAAAATGAATTTTAAAATCTGGGTTTTTGGACTTTATTTTTTTCAGGATTTTAGATATTTTTATAAATTAGGTTCTAAAGGTTTTGAGGTCAGAGCTCACGTTGAAAATGTGTTTTCGACAAAACGGTCGAAATGACAAAATTAACTAGTTCACGAATTTTAGCTTTAAAATGTGATTTTCCTAAAATTTCGGGAGGATTATCAACGGATTTTGTAGCAAAAAGGGGTGTTTTTTGAATTTGTCGAGCCGTTGATCAAAACGTAAATCCACAAAGGGAATACATTAAATAATTTCTAATTAATTATTTCGCTCTCCGAAAATTAGGTTTGGAAACCTTTTGTTTTATATTAAAGGGCGACGAGTCAAATAACAAAAGAACCCGAGTGGGCCTCCGCTTGGATCAAATACGACGAAATGGGCAAAATTTCTGAAAGATTGATGACGGGCGGACACAACGGTGAAATAACGCTCTGGGACCCGGAGACTCAAAAACATAAAAGTAAATAACAAAAAATTCAATTTTTTTTTTAAATTAATTAATTTTTTTTTCAGAGTTGGCAGTGTTGACGTACACGAGGACACCTCATGAGGATATTTATTGCTCAAAGGCGAAAATCGAGTACGAAAAAGGCGAGACGAATTTTCTTTTAAGGCAATACATTTGTCACACCATCGAGCTTCACCCGATCGACCATCGTATATATTACGTCACGACAAACGAAGGATCTGTTTTGACCGTAATATTTTTTTTAATTCATTTTCCTTTTGTACGAAATTGACGGTTTTTCAGTGTAAAACGAGAGCAGTGCTCGGTGAGATGGAAATTCTTCCCGCTCATTCCGGAGCCGTTTTAGGGATGAAACATTCCCCGTTTACAGCGGACGTTTTTTTAACACACGGTACCGACTACGCGACTAAAATCTGGCTCAAAGGCCTCCAGCATCCCCTTTTAATATTAGAGACGACTAATTTGGTATATGAATAACGCATATTTTAATCAATTTAATCAAAATTTTATTATGCAAATTAGAGCGCGATATTGAGCGCGGAGTGGTCCCCGAGTCATTCCTCCGTTTTGATCACTTTGAGCAGGGAGGAGTTTTGCATTTGGGATATCAGCAGAAACGTTTTGGACCCGATGAACAAAGAAGAAAGGACCGAGCCGCCATTTTTTACCAAATCTTCCTTCACAAAAAGTGGAACCGTAAATTTTTACCTCTCAACTTTTTTAAAAATTGTATTTAAAGGGTCACTTGTAACCACCCCAAATTTGCACCATTTTCCAACTAATCATATCCCCTTATCGAATTTTCTTAAACATGTTTTTGGAAAGAGATCGTCAAAACCTAAAAATTACTAGCATTTTTTTAAAGAAAAAAAAATTCACGAAAATAAGTTTTTCTATTTCCTTAGGAAACTTTTTTTTTTTTTTTAAACTGCTTCCATACCTTGTTGATATTCCCAAAACGACGAGAACGAGCTATTTTGAAAAATCTCAGATGATTTTTAGTGCTCAAATATAGAAAACTAATTTTGGGCATCATCCCTTTCTATCTAAAACTTGGTTCAATTTCAATGTCTTATCCGCCTTGATATTTGACGAATTTTGCTTTTATGGGCACCGTTGGAAACGTAAAACAATTTCCTTGGGGAAAAATTTCAACTTATACCTTTTAGTCGCTACTGGTCTTCAAAGAAAATATACAGTGAGCCCTTATATATATATATATTTTTTTTTTTTAATGAGCCAAAACTAGGGATTCAATCAACAAAACCTCACATGCTGTTTATTCGATATAATATTATATCGATAATAATTTTTTTAGACAATTTACATCGGAATGACTGACGGGTCAGTGATCACGTATCGATTGAACGAGATGCCACATCCACCTTATTTGCAGGTATGTATGAGTGTGAAATATTTAAACTTTTGCATTTGTGAACTAGAAAAAACATCAAAATTACGATTGCTACTTAAATACTACTTGGTATTACTATGTTTAAACCGTTACTACGTTTTCTCTTTCACCCATTTTGGGGGGTTTTCCCTGGGTTTTTTTGGCCTAAAAACCACCACTCTCTTTTTTTCTGTACATTTTCTACACTTTTAATGCCTACCAAACATCTTTTAAACATTTTTTTAGGTCAATCATCTCCACGGAGCTTTTCGAAAAATGCTTTCAAAAGAAAAATCATTAATGAAGAAAATATCAGAAATATTAAAAGAAGAGGGGAAAGACGAATGAGTTCTCGTTGTATTTTTAAAAATGTTTTTCCTATTTCAATTTTGCATATCTCGAATAAAAATCAAGGTAAAAATACATGATAATAAAAAGTTAAAAAAAAAGACCTTTTTGCATTTATTAAAGAACAACAATGAATTTACAATGTTGAAATTCAAGGGAATCTCGCCTTAATTGAAACGAACGAGGTGACAAGTTTCTCCTAAAATAAAGTTAAGAGGGGATTTGTTTTAATTGAAAAGTTTCAAACTTGATTTATTTTAAGTCCTTTTTTTTAATCAAATCGCTTCTATTGTTCAATAAATTTTTTAAACTCATTTCTCGGACAATTTAAAATTGGGAACGCCTGATTGTGAAAACTGTTGCTCCATTTAAGTTCAAAGGGAAACAAAATTAATATTTGTTTTTGTTCTCCTCGTCCGTTTAAATTTTCTCTTCACTACAGAAAACATCTAAATGCCCTCTTTTGTCCGTCTTTCGGTCAGGAGAAAAAAAATATTAAAGATATTTTCCCTGAAAATTTGAGTTTATGACATTTTACTGGTTTTATTGGAAACCAAGAAAATTAGGAAAAAGAGAAAACAAAATTAGGCCTCCAGGGGATTTGAACCTACGACCTTTGGTTACATCCCCTGCGCTACATCATTACCACCGTTTTTCTTTTCTTCTGATTGAGTTTTTCTTATCTGATTGAGCCCATCGTAGGACTTATTTGAGCTAAGAAAATTAGGGAAGAGAGAAGGGAAGAAAAAAAATTTAGACCCCAAGGTGGATTTAAAACTACGACAATCATTTTTTACCTTTTTTTTTTATTTACTTTTCTTAATTTCTGACTGTCTGATTTAGCCAATGGTAGGCTTATTTTAAATCTATCAAATATTCAAACAAATAGATACTCATTTATTTTAGTAACTTTTCACATATTCATGATTTTTTTGGCTTTAAAACTTTGTTGGCGTATGACTCTCGGGGAGATGGGCTTAAAAGTGCACTTTATTAAAAGGGCAGACTGTTTACCGAAGGCGGAAGTAGTCATAAACGTCCAGCCCCCCTCATCCGCTCCATTCAACATCAACTTCACCATAACTTTAATACATAATAAGTGAAGCATACAAAAGCAACTTCGTCAAACTTTTTTTTTTTTTGTGTCAGGGACTCCTCAAAAACATTCTGACCCTCTTTTTTTAGAAATTTACTGCACAGGAGTAAAATACAAAAAAAGTAAATAAATCATTTTCCCCACCCGGATGTCCCTTTTTTCGAAATTAAAAACTTTCGAATAAATCTAACTGATAAATACATTGTTTCTCTGCTCCACCTTTTTTTTAAACATTTTTTTCATTTGAGATCAATTAACTGTTTAAAAATAAAAGGAGGCGCCATTTTTTTTTTTTTCAAATAATAATTAAGGACACGTCAGCGGGGAGAGTTGGGATGGTTTCACCATATTTCGTGATGCCCAGCCTGAACTGGTCATCGTAGAATAATGATTGAAGGCATTTGGAAAGAAGGGACCTCAGGCTATCTCTCCATGGTATCAATTTAAAATCACCCCACTGGAAGGGTTATATATTTTTTTAAAGGTCGGTCCCAACTCTCCTCATTGGTGGGACAGTAATGAGACCATATGGTTTTTAAGCTTGTTTTCGACTCAATCGTCGCAAAGGAGAATCGGGACCAAATTCCAAGTTTTAAAAAAAGAGATTTAATAATTATTTATTAAAAAAGGAGTAGAAAAAGGCTCAAAATCTTGAAAAACAGGTATTTATTAAGTCTTATTTGGTTTTTCTCATCACAGTTACCTTCTCTAACATTAATTATCACATTTTTGTTTCTTGTATACTTTGGTAACATATAAATTCGGTATCGGTCTTGAATATACATAAATCACACCTACACCCTGATCGTTTGACTACAGAAATGAGGCCTATAGGGTTGAAAACTTTTGCCTATAAAATAACAAAAAATTTTATAAAATCTCTTAAAACTTCTTAAAATCTTTTGAACGAATTAATGAAAAAAAAAACATAAAAAAGATAAATTAGAGTTTTACGACTGAGTCTAAAACGAACGAACTGAAAAGTTTTGCCTCAACATCGTCCAGCTTCAGCTGTCCATTTCTATACAGTTGCAGAGCTTTCTGTAACGTTTCATTGCTGTAAAGACGGTACGGCTTGAAGGATTTACCCTTTCGAATGTTGGAAAACTTCCTATATACTTCCTAGGCATCTGAAAACAAGAAAAAACAAAAAATATTTCAAGTCTCAACTCTCCCCAAACTGACATCTCAACTCTCCCCCTCAAACATAAACGCTGATAAAATCCAACAGGTTGGAGGAAAAAATTTTAAATTCACAAAATATATTCGTGGGGTAATGTATAATAACCACTATTATGGAAAACTTACCTTGGATGATTGAGACGCCCTTTGCAGAAGGAAGTTTAGCACCCTACTGAAGATCTTGAAAATAAGACGCACAGGGGAGCATGGAGGGAGGCTCGTTGGCGCGCTAAAACTTGATAACATTGATAACTGTCATCGGGCCGCTTTAAGCTTCAAGATTCTGAA
The DNA here is from genome assembly GCA_014119065.1 of Orius insidiosus. NCBI lineage: Eukaryota > Metazoa > Arthropoda > Insecta > Hemiptera > Anthocoridae > Orius > Orius insidiosus. The sequence goes on along the minus strand of JACGAQ010001297.1, from coordinate 28,928 downwards.
AGAACGAGATCGCTACGTGGAGAGTAGCGCCCTAATGGCTAGTTTTATAATTTTTTATGTCAAATCTCAACTCTCCCCTCAAATCTCAAGTCTCCCCCGCTGACGGCAGTTTAAAATGGTCACTTTTTGTTGAAATTTTGCACGCTCAGTGGACCCTAATTAAAAAAGATCAAACTAGATAGAAAGCGGCCTTCTGGCGCTTAAAAATCCAATTTTAATTTGAAAATTGATTACTTCATACATTGGGAAATTAAAATTGGCCCCTTTTTAATAATTTTTCTCACTAAGAGTATAAATCCACTACAGGAAACCCTTATTATATATACATTAATTTACAGCAAAGCGATGGCTATACCTAGCGAGGATAGAGCCGGTAGCCAAAGCCCAAAAAGTTTTTTTTTTATCTTAAATTTCGGTAACATCTTTTTAGCACTGTCTTTCTTATCTTCTGGTCGAGAATAACTTTTTTTTCCAAGAAACATCTCGATCGTAGAAAAACGCGCCAATGCTATCTACTAGTGAGATTTTTGGGACGTAGTATCGACGGATGTTTTAGAGCCCGTTATTACTTCATCTTAAAGTTTTTTTATTCTATATTTTATAAGAGATTATTTTATTTGATTGAAAAAGTCGAGGTTTTTCCAAGTGGAAAAGGAAGCGGAGAGTGACGGTGCCAAGAACTGCGGCTCATAAGGATCTTCTCTTTCTCGGGGCCTACGGAACTGGAAACACAAAGGAGGTGAGAGAAATCGAAATAGGGATCCGCGCGAATGGATGAATCGAGGAAAGGAGGCCGGAAATGGAGCCACGGCTGACATCTCGACCTCCCCGACCTCTCAACCTGAGAGCGATGGCAACAGGAAATCACATCCTACACCAAGTGCCAAAGGAAAAGACAAATATCAACCCTTTTTTTCAGTTTATTATTATTTTTCTTTAAAAAGAAAATTTAGATGTTTAATACTTGAAATTCTCAAAGAGAAGCTATTTACACGTCTCCTAATGTCGTAGCGCGTACGTGAGCGGTGAAGACCCCGTCGCTATTGAACAAAGTCGGCGAGAATCACGTGGAATAGAGAAGAGTAGTCTTTAATAAGATTGGCCCGCTTTGAGCCGAAGGTGACGGTTATGTAAGGCACGTTCTTCTAACAACAATGCCTCTTTCCTCTTCACATGCACACAATCCTCCCCCGTCCCCTTTTTCACTACACACTCCATCAATGATAATCGGATCCGTCCGAAGCTAAATCAACCGAGGGATAGAGGTCGAAACATTTAATTGACCATCTCTTGTCTCTTCTAAATCTGATAAACAGGATTAGTCTTAATTGAACATAAGGTTTTAATGCAGAACTTGTTTTTTATTTGCGTTCTAACAAATGAATTGATAAGGCATTCTATTCAAAAATTTTCTAGCATGGACGTTTTCAGCAGAGAGAACAATAAGGTGGGCGATGAGGGTTAGGTTAGAGGTAATTCAAATATTCGAAGGGTCTGGAAGACCTTTCCCAAAAACCCGACGTGGAGAGGCTCACAATAACTCTTAAGGAACTTTTTGAAATGTTCTAACTCGATAGAATTTTGAAGATCGTATGGTTCCAGGATAATAACATAACGGTGGGGGGGGGGTGCATTATAATGGATATATACATAATTATAATTGGGGTACATTATAATTGATTATATAATTACAATTGGGGTGCATTATAATCGATTATATAATTTATTATAATTGGGGTGCATTATAATTGATTATATAATTACGAGGTGTGGCTATTAAATAACCGGACTGAAGTCATAACAATTTTTATTCGTCTCCAATTACATTCGAAGTTTTTTCTCCTTCAATATACTCCCCTTGGACCTCCCTACACCGCTCCATACGTTGTTTTCATTGTTGGAAGCAGTGCTGGAATCCTCTTCTGTTAGCTGGTTCAGTACCTCCGTCGCTTTTGCCTTAACCGCTTCCACACTCCAAATCTTGTTCCTTTTAGCGCCGATTTCACCTTAGGAAATAGAAAAAAGTCAGGGGGCAAGGTCGGGAGAGTACGGTGGATGATCGAACACTGGGATGCCGAATTTCAAAAAAAAAGAAATTTTTTTAAGCTTCAGGTTAACTCGTTGTTCCATCTGACTACTTGGAATTTTCCGACGCGTCACTAATGCAACACTACTTCAGTCGACTCCTACAGTCGAACTGAGCGACCTGACGACTTGTCCACCGAGATGAGAGTTGGGGAAGGACCCTCAGACTAAATCATGTTTAAACTTGTCGCGTCGCGCTCGCAGTTTGCTGACAGCAGCATCAGTCCGGTTATTAATAGCCACACCTCGTATAATTGGGGGCAATATAATGATTATATAATTATAATTGGGGTGCATTATAATATAAATTATATATAATATATTATAATATAATTGATTATAATATAATTATAATAGGGGTGCATTATAATTGATTATAATATATAATGGGGTGCATTATAATTGATTATATAATTATAATTGGGGTGCATTATAATTGATATATTATAATTGGGTGCATTATAATTTATTATATAATTATAATTGGGTGCATTATAATTTATTATATAATTATAATTGGGTGCATTATAATTTATTATATAATTATAATTGGGTGCATTATAATTTATTATAATTATAATTGGGTGCATTATAATTTATTATATAATTATAATTGGGTGCATTATAATTTATTATATAATTATAATTGGGTGCATTATAATATTATATAATTATAATTGGGGTGCATTATAATTATTATATAATTATAATTGGGTGCATTATAATATTATATAATTATAATTGGGTGCATTATAATTGATTATATAATTATAATTGGGGTGCATTATAAATTATATAATTATAATTGGGGTGCATTATAATTGATTTATAATTATAATTGGGGTGCATTATAATTGATTATATAATTATAATTGGGGTGCATTATAATTGAGAAGGGTGAGTGGAAGAAGGTCAAGGACATTCAAATATTATTCATATTATTCTTCTAATAGCCCTCGCCCGGCGATCAGACTTCGACCCAACCTTCTCTTATGACCAAAGTCCGCCAGGCTTTTCGGAAGCCAATTTCCAATTCGTTATAAAAAAACTATTTTGAATTTGTGATTTTGATTTGCTATATAGTGTAGAATAAACCTTGGACCAGGCCAGGCCCAGCTGATTTGCAAGGGCTAGAGGGAAAAGGAAGTATTTTTCAAATGTCGTTGAACCTTCATACTGTCCTTGATGATGCCCTGTCCTTCAACCTGCCCTAGATGCCTTATCGATCACCCTTCTCTATTATAGAAGAAAAAAAATTTTCTTTTCGCGTTACGAACGCCAATTTTCAATGTATTCCTATTTAAAAAATTGATTTGGAATTCGCAAAGTCTCTAATTTGAAAACTATGGTCACCCTTCACCCTGTGCACATTTTTAACGGGAGCTTTTTTGTCAAAATATATCAGATGGTATTAATGAGAACCTTTGCCAGGGCCTTTTTATAAATAAAAAAAATCTGTAAGATTTTGAGCGGATCATTCGCTTGGGTTGTCGATTGAAGAAATTTTCCGCCGTCACTCTCCTCAATTAACTTTGTCTTCAAGTTTTGCTCATCGTGAAAGTAACTTAATCAGGTTAACCGTAAAATTTAAGTGGGGAAAGGGAGCTTTTGCGGTGGGTGCTTGTTTCAAGTTTCTTCCAAAAAGAAAACTGTGAGGGGGGAGGTTTTCTTAAGCCTTTCTGAGGTAAAAAGGGGTGGGGGGGGGCGCAGTTGCCAAAGTACACAGCTCATTATGGAAGTGGCTTGATCGAGTCTTTCCGTATTCCGGTCTCGCCTTCATTACACGAAGAAGGGAGGGTGTCATCTGATTACCGCAAGCCCTCCTTCGATAACTTTTTCCCCCCCTACAACGCGGAGTGCCCAAGTGATGAATAGTTGGAGTTATTAGGATGCCTTTTCCGGAATTCCAGTATGCGAAATTACATATTTGACCCACCAGGCGGACACAAGAATAGCTTTTGAGTAATTAATTCCGACGGTTGACCCTTTCGGACGGTTTTACACACTTGATTGGCATTCGAGACGTCAAATCCGACATTATTCCATCACTACATCCATCATTCAGATTGATCGTTATTCGATGTCGCGGAACCCCTTAAAAGCCTTTTCCTGTAATTAATGGCAAAAAAGATCAACTTTAGGTTCATATCAAGTAATTATTCTTCATCATCGTTTCTCCCGTGTGAAGAAACCGCTCATTTAACTCCCCGACTTTCCTAACCATTAATGAGCTCCTTCGAAGAAGCTTGCTCTCGACGTATTGGCAGTTCGGGTTTTATACATCCTGACAATAGCTTATTCTGATATACGATATATCATTAGCAAATGTCCCTCCCTCGTTTCTTAGAGGATTTTCTAAATCTTAAAATGTCGACCTATTAAATTGACGGATACGCGCGCTTTTCACGCGTAATGAGACCTATTAAAAAAGCCGAACTTTTTTTTTATTTTACAGAATGAATAGCTCCTAACGAGAAATGAGGAAAACTATTGTGAGTGAAAAAGAGAAAAGTTTTTCAAGCACTTTTACTTTCTTTTCTTTATTATTTAAACAAATTCTATCGAGATGCACTGACGGGACTTTTAAAATTAGAGAATATAACTGGTGACAGCGCTGCTTGGTACGTCTGTTTTCGCCCAGGAAACCTTTTCCTTATTTTTGAACGATTTACTAGCTTTTCTGGCCTGGAAACTTCAATAGATTTTTGGTATTTTTCCTAAATCTATTTTGGTCACTAAAAGCGCTATCGTCGCAGATGAAATCAAGGAGGATTCCCGGAAATCTCCGGAAAGGTTTTTATGGTCGGCTGAGGCAAAAATATCCCAAAAAGTTTATTTTTTGGTAATTTTTTGTTTGGCGTCTACCTCCCCCTTCTCTCCGTTGGCACAGAAAACCTGAGAAAAACGGCCGAAAAATCAATTAAACGGCTGATTAATGTACCAAAGACCGTCTAAATCATGGATATTGGGTTGTTTTACAGAAAAAATACAGAGATAAACGCCAATTAAGAATTTTTCTTGGCTAAGAGAAAACTAAACTGTGCGAGAGGCCTCGAAAAAAACTCCTGAAAATACATGCTCGCAAAAATGTCTTGTTTTAATAAGTAGCAAAGGATAAATTCGGTGGCTACAGAAAAAAAAAAATTGTTTAGCCATCCTCTATACTTATAAATTATTGATATACAAGCGATTTCGTTAAATTATTAATTTTTTTTACTCCTCCCCTGATTTCATCGGAATTTTTATTATTATTCCGTCCTTTTTACAAGAATTTTTTTAAACGCCCTATTAAGCCCTTAAAATTTATAAGATGTCACATTCTTTATACTTTTCCCGCAAGAAGATGAAAATACGGCGTTAATACCTGCGAACAATGAGGTCTAAATTATCCCCTTTTTAAATTTTAAGCCATAAAGTTTATTTTAAAAAATTAATTATTTAAAAAATGTAACATCGATCCCTTTTAATTAATTAGGAAGTTGAACACCTGAGTTGTCCGGAGGAGGTTGTTTAGGGTCGAACTATTAAACACGGTTTACTGGAGGGGAGGGATTCAACTAAGTTAGAAACTTAGAACAATAATTCGTCCTCCAACGACTTAGAAAACACTTAAACAAACCGCAAAATACATCTTAAGCTTCACACGAATCGAGAAACGCGACGACATCCCAATTCTACGGAGCCTTAAGACGATGAGGCCTTACCCTTAATTGCCAACCCTGTTAGTATTTACTAACTTTATAGTCCCTTTATGAAACTTGTAAACTCCCTATAATCTTTATTAAGCAGGCAGCTTGTAAAAGAGCCTCTAATATTCCAAATAATTTAATTCCAACGTTAAAAATGTAATTTTGAACTCATATTTTTACAATTTTATAAAATTAAAACCTTGGAATTTTTATTGAGTAGAGAGAAAAAAGTGATTTCGAGTAGTTTGTAGTTGGGAAGGAAGAGTCTTGTTCGAAGGGAAAGACTTTCTTCCGTCAAATCTTGCAATAAATCACCGTTAAGGGGTCAGTCCTAAGCTTTCAAGTCTACACACTTGGGCGAACCCGGAGAAAAAGAGAGAGAGTAGAAGAAAGCGGGGGAAAAAAGAGATTCGGCTTGAATTTGTATTTACGAGCGAGGAAAACCAGCGGGGGGTGGGAAAACCTCGAAGCAGTTTTCTGATTTACAGCTCTTTTCCCATTCCAAAAACATGGCAGATTTTTTTTTCTCCCCTCAGTAATAAACACTCTTTACGATTTATCTAACCTCCTTATAATAAAAAAAATTTCATTATTCTTAATTTTTCCTAATGGTCTAATATTGGGGTGGTTACTTTCTTATAGAGTCTTGATTTTCGTATTTTTCTCGTCTGACATTTTATAAAAATTTTGGCTTAGAAAAACCGAATTTTCGAGGGTTTTTTTCCTCCTTTTTTATTTATGCTCTGTCGTTTTTGTAGGGTATTTTCGAATTAAATGTTCGAAATTTTTTTTTCAAAATTGCCGGGGGAAAAAGGAGACTTTTGGCCGTATCCTCCTTTTTTTCGAGATTTTTTAGGTTTTTCTTGGTTTCTTACAGACCTTAAGCCGGTTTTTCGAATTTTTGGCCTAAAAGCTTCTACTTATCATATTTTAGCCTTTCCAGACGTTTTCCTGCTCTTTTGGCCAAGAAACCCTCTTGGCTACCAGAAGTTTTGGAATTTTTGTGAGTTTTCTTGAAGTTTAGGCCAAGAATTTAATTTTTTTTTAAGTTACTTGTGGACGTTTTTTTTTTTGTATAAAAACCATTTTATCGGTTTCTCGGGCGTTTTTGTTGTCGGTTTTTTGACAGACATCTTTTTAACACGATTTTTGTTGCATTTTTTCGAATTTTTGGCTTCTGTTTACCACATTTTTAGGGTGTTTACTCGAGTTTTTTTGGCAAAAACCTCCAATTGTTGTTAGATGTATTTCAGGTGTTTTGGCCAAAATACCTTTTTTATCGAACTTTTGGCGTTTTTTCTGGTTTTTCTAAATCGTGAAGTTAGGACGTTCAATATCGATAAAATATACGTATATGACCACAATTCTTATTTTAATCCTACTAATGCCTTTGTTTTTACGTTCAAAACGTTGATTTAGATTTATTTTATTCAACCCTCGCCCCCTTTTCTTGGATTGCTTTCTGTTTTCTATTTAGGAAGATAGTCGACATCCTTTTTCTGTCAGCCGGACGGCCAGACGATTTACAACGGGGCGTTTCCACCCCTCCCCACCCATGAACTATTTGTCTTTTTTGTGTTATTCGTCTCAATCATTACAAGGGGGAGGACTTTAAAAATTTCAATCACTGAAAAAAAAAACTGTTTTTTGATCAATTCCCGAAAAGCCATTTGTATTTCCGATGCTGTAAATAAAAATTCAGGATTCGTATCGTTTTAAAAAGAGAGGGGGAGGAAAATCGGCCATGAGGGAATCACAGATTTATTCCTATTACACTTTCCAATATCGAAGCATCAATCTGACATTTTAGTCGGAAATAATGGACCTTTTAAAACATAGTTTATTACTCACCTTCTAGTTCAGTGTTTTTTCAACTACCCCATCCCAGTTATAAACGAATCAACTGAAAATTTTATATCGAAGATTCTGATGAGGAAAATAGTTTTATGTTTTGGCCTTTATTGCACAGAATTCACATTATTCTCGGCTTTTGAGATATTTGCAGATGAACTTGAGGAACTGCTGGAAAGTAATCTGCTCGTCCTGATCGTCGTCTACAAGATCGTATTTATAGCGAATGTTTTCCGCCGCCGAATTTTCTCCGAGATAGAAAAGCGCCTGCTTCGTCTCCCACCAGTGGAGGAGACCGTCCCGATTCTTATCGAACATATTAAACGCAATTACCATCATCTGTTTACTCTGCTCGCTAAAGCGCAAATGTAAATGATTATGAAGCTCCTCCCAGTCTATATATTCATCTTTGTTTTTATCAATTTTACAAAAAACCTAAAAAAGATTTAAAATAACGTTTATTTAAATTTATTTTTCTTACTTTATTTAAATCCGTGCTGTAATAACTCCTTCCGACCAGTTCTCTGGCCAGTTTATTAAATTCCCAACGATCAAGCTTACAATTTCCATCACAGTCATACCTAAGTAAAGAGACTAAACTTCAATATACAATTAAGGAGGCGGTGGGGAACATTCGGGGCTGACCAGAGACATTCTGGGACCGCTAGGAACATCTTAGGCGCTCTAAGGACATTTTGAGCTCACCAGGATCATTTTGAATCCTCCACAAACCTTCAGAAACATTTTGGAACCAAGAACCAGGGACATTCTGGATCCAATGAAAACATCCTAGGTACTCCAAGGACAAGAATATTTTCAACCAGCCATTCCAGGAACATTCTAGAAACAATTTAAAGTATTTTATCCGGGAGAAAAATTAAAATACATGGCAAAAATACGAATTTCAATTATCAAAAATTAAAATGAGATCACTTATTTTGTCTAAGCCCTAGATGGTCCGCAATACTTTATTCTCCATAACCTCTATAATCCTCTCCGTCCACCTTAGCCTTAAGAATTTAATTATCCTGGCCGGAAATGAATGAATGAGGAAGTGGGATGAATAGGTCAAAAGAATAAGTCCCAGGGGAGAAAAAAAAGGTTTAGGCCTGCTGAGGGCGTTTTAAGCCAACACTTCCGCAAAGCTTTCATGTAGGGCGGGCTTAGCATTCTCAATTTTTTAGTCCTTGTAGGTCAGTGGGCCAAGTCTTTTCTGAAACTCGGGTCATTATGGTAAAATTCCGCCTGGCCCCATATTCTCCCCAATTGTGGACTGGGAGATGATAAAAAAGAATATATTTTTAATTTAAAAACAATTTTACCTCACAAAAAGGTTTTTAAATTCGTTAAGTTCCTCGTTCGTAAATTGGCTCTCGTCCTCCATAGTCGAGTTATAACGAATCCTCGTATTCGCGACTGTCCTCAACACATTTTTTGATATTAAACCGTTTTTGATGAGGCCGAGCATTTTTCTTGTCCTTGAAAAAAAAAGGCCGTGTCTAGTTTTATGTAGAGTAAAATAGATGTTTTTTCACATGTGGGTTTAAAAAAAATTATAAACATTTGTTTTATTAAGTTGACGGTTAGGATTAGAGGGAGTGACTTTTTAATTTAAAAGATAGACAAGCAGCCCCTTCTAGTGCTTTAAAAAATTGAAAGATTTTAACTTTGAAAATTAATTTTTTCCGTGTTGTTTTGGTAAAGCGAGCTACATGGCCTGATTTTAAAGTTTTTCTAACGGAAAAAGGACTTTATCTGATCTGACGGGACCAGATACCCCTGGTCTGTCCACAATGTTCCTAACTTTGGCGATTTCTCTAAAATGTTCCTAGTTCCTCCATCGATGATCCTCTTTTTTCTACAATATTTATGGCTGTATTCGAAATTACTGTCGGTCCACAATATTCCAGGCTCTTCAAGTTCTTTGTGCCTCCCAGTCAAAGTGTGTATTTCAATAGCTACTTAATTATCTAAAAATTTTAATCATTTAAAACGAAGAATGTTCCAAAAATCCGTTTGCGCTTAACGATTTTTTTATCGGTATTCCTCACAAAAGTTGAGAAGAAAATGTAAAGACGAGATAAGCATTTACGTTATTAGGGGATGATGAAAAAGGTTGAAGGGTGAGAAGATGGGGAAACAGAAAAGGGGCGCGGGGTGGGGGTAAAACGGATTAATTACAGGCTTCGTAACTCCGTTACCTTCTTTATAACGGACGATCCCGCCTCCCTTCTTGTCATTCCCCAAAGGTTCGTCCTCCCCTTTTCAGAATATTAACAAGAGACTTGATAATGATCCAGGATAGAAAAGTTCTATCCCCAAATATCCTTTGTGATATAACAAGATTTTACACCCAAAAAAATATATTTAATATGAAGTAATTTTTTTCTATTTCTCCAAGGGGGGTTCTTTTCTAAAAATGGCATGACTCCAACACGTCACTGGGATGACACACCCGAAGGGTAAAACAAAAGGGATTTCTCACAGCCTTACATATAAAAGACTAAACGCCTTCCAAACATTTTCTTCACAGCGGGCAGTCCTCAATCCTTGGCACCAACTTACCCCCTATTTTTCGTAAAAAAATACCATCTTTTTTAATTATAAATATTTGTTAAAATTTATGATCTTTTTAAGGTTGTTTGTAAAATAATAAAATACCAATATTGGGTGAGAAAGTTCGAAATAAAGCTTTTCGCAACCTTAAGCCTCCTACCGAGGAAAGTGTTATTTAAGATTTTCCCCGCTTGCCCGCCCTTTTCCGACTAAGAGGAACCGATAAAATTGGGGTTTGGGAGTTAGCAGAGTATTGTTAAGGGGAAGTGAACCGATACTAATTGGGAAATATCCTTCGGCCAACGCGAGGGGAGTTTCTAAAGGATTTGTCTTCGCAGAAACGCTTTGAAAGTCGTTAAACTCCTTTTTTTTTCTCTCCCCGACAAGATCGCCCCAGGCTGGCAAACGATTTTCAACATAATTAACGGCAATCAGTAAATTAGAAAAAAAAAAAGAGAAAAGTGTTTGATTAACACAATCTCAAACCTCGACCAAAAAGATTTTAAAATATGCAAATTCATTATCAGATTAATAAATTGTATCGGTTGTCGATAATAAGATGTAATCCGAGGTTGTCCTCGAGGTTAAAAATTGGTAAACCGCACATTCAAAATAATTTCTATTTTAAGGGTCAGGAAAGGATTGGAGGGAGTGACTTTGTATATATTTAAAACTATTTATAATTACTCGCTTCTACAGTGCTTTTGAATAAAATGACCCGATTTTAATTGAGAAAATTTATTTCTTCATATTTTGGGAAAACAAACTTCCTCGCGGAAAAAGGACTTAAAAAGCGGACGTTCTGTGTATTTTCGAATGTTCCTGGAGTCTCCAAAATGTTCTTGGTCGTTCCAAAATGTTCCTGGCTGCTCAAGATTATCGCTGACGGGTCTTGAATTTTTGAGATCCAAAATGTACCTGGAGTGCCCAAAATTTTCCCGACGATCCAAAAATGTTCCTGGTAATTCCAAAATGTTCGTGGTCTGTCCAAAGTGTTCCTGGTTGCTTCAAAATGTCCCTGGCACCTCCAAAATGATCCTGATGATTGAGGATGTTCCTTGTGGGCCAGGAATGTTTCTTTGAGATCCAAAATAATTCAGGCTGTTCCAAAATGTTCCTAACTTTATATGTTGTCTCTGGCGGGTCCAGAATGTTCTTGGTGGAACCAGGATGTGACTAGCTTGTTTTAAATGTTTAAGGCGGATTAAAAATGTTCCTGGTGGTTAAAAAATGTCCCTCGCGAGCCCAAAATGTTCCTAGCGAATCCAAAATGTCCTTAGTTGGTCCAGAATCTTCCTGGCGGCTCATGAACGTTCGAGCGTGAACTATGCTTTCAGAAAACTTGCGGCAAGTCCAAAATGTTCCTATTTGTCCCTAATACATATTCGTGTTTGCTCCAAAATGTTCCTGGCTTTTCCACAATGTCCCTTGGCTGCTCCAAAATGTTCCTGACGACTGAGATTGTTTCCAAATGTCCCTGAAGTTTCCAGAACGTTCCCGGTCGCTCTGAAGTTTAAAATAAAGATTGTTTCAGAATATTTTGAGTTAGTTCTAACCTAAAACCAAATTTATCCCATGTTCTCGCTGACAGTGACTTCAAAGCTCCGTGAAATTTCAAATTAAATTAAATACTTTTTCCAGGTTCTGTATTTTGTATGTCGTCCTTTTTTTTTAATGCATAACAATTAAAATTTCAATCAACAAAACGATTTGGAGAGAGAACAAAGGGAAAATAAAATGTAGTGAGTTGTTAAAAATAACGAGGCTTTAATCCCGATGATTGCAAGGAAGATTACTGCTATTAAACTTTACAACGACCCCGAGGCTGCACTCATCTTTCTTCATCTCATTCTTTTCCGCATAAAAAGCGTCTCTAATGCAAATCGTAAAAAAAAGAACATAGAAAAAACATCTTTAAACAAATATTTAAACAGGATTTATTAGTGAATACTAAATATTCCCTATCTGGGTAATTTATGAATGGACTTTAACCGCCTCCGGAAATAAATGAGCCTCTCTCATTTAATATCGATAAAATTGTGCAATTATCAAAAAAATTTGTTTTTGTCAGAAAAAAAAAGTCTGGGTAAAGCGATCCCCGGTTAAGATTACAACGGCCCTTATTAAAATTCAAGACCTCGTATCCGCATTTTTTTCTTTCCCTTCTTTTCCTATCTGGCCGTTCGAGAAAATTGTAATAAGGAAAAATATAAATCCGAATTCAAGGGTGGAACGTTATCTGATACTTTCGGCGCCTTTCTGTTGAAATTACGGCCGCTGTTTTGTATTCTGGTGACGCTCTATTTAAGAAAAAAAAAGTGAAACATAATGAAATATTTAAGGAGTCAATTTTTATTCGTTTTTAAAAATTAGTCAAGATTTTTTTTTTCTCTCAACCATCCCTGATCCTTTTTATTTATTTTTTTTTTTATTGAAAACATCATTTTCAAGCCATTTGCGAAGGAAATATGTGAGCGATTTCCAAGTCTTATGTCTATTTATGTATCAAGAATTTCACCGTCCAGGAAATCCATTATTTTTAAGGAGAATTACTCGGATTTTGAGACTAACAAAATAAATAGTTTGCAAGAGTATTTTGACCTTAAAAATTGATTTTTTAAATATTGTTTATTGTGTTATACAATGAATATTGTTTACTCGTGTCCTTGGATTATTTTTCCATTGTACACGTCGAATTCTAATATCAAGGTTCATTATCATTTTTTCAATTTTCACGCTTTATTTGGCGTAGAAAAATGGCAGAAAGGTTAAATGAGAAAGTAAAAAAATAAATAAATAAAATAAAATAAGTATTTTATGGACGTTCTCAGTTTTTGGTCCACTAAACCACCTTAGTATACGTGATATAAATTTCTTCGAAAATCTATTATTCCTTTGATCTTATTCTCATAAATTATTCAAGTTTTCTGGGCCAGCCCATTTTACCAGATTTTTTGTCTTTCTTAAATTTTTTTTTTTTTTTTTTTTTTTTTTTTTTTTTTTCAGTATATTTTTCTCAGTTTCTTGGTTATGAAAACGCCATTTTATATTTTAAGTGTTTTTCTCCTATTTCTTAATTATTTTTCTCGTATCCCAGTCGAGAATAGCTTCATGGCTTTTTGGGTTTTCTGAACCAACATACCCCATGAAATTTGATTTTCAGCCTTTCCCCTCGAATTTTCGCCCAAGAGAAACCATTTGACCATTTGACTTACTTAACTGTCCCTGGTAGTTACGCCTTTTTATTGGAGTTTTTTTGGCGATCTTCTGATGGGGAATTGCTCAACTCAGAGTTTTAGTTGTATTTTATATATTATGCTCTAGGCTAAAAAACCGCTTAAACTGCCTTTTTTCTCGAACTTTTGGCGATGAGAAACCTTTCTACCCAATTTTAAAGAATTCCCTTAAGTTTTTTGGCCTTTAATCACCTATTGTATTATATTTTTGGGCGTTTTTCTGGATCTTTTGGACGATAAGCACCGATTTCGCAGGATTTTTAGCCGTTTTAGACCGTTTTGCCTCGATTTTATGAAGTTTGGATGGAACGCAATTTGTACTTATCGTTGGTTTCATATTGATGTTTTCTTATTGGATTTCCTGGAATGAGAAAACAAAAATAGGGTTCTTTTTTCCAAATTAATGACGGTTGTAAACTCTACTTCGGATAAAGGAGGGTGGGGGTCTAATAAAAACGAAAGGAGGGGATTGTCGAACAATAAACAACTCCCCGTCCGCTCCATCTACAAGTTTTTCGTCGGCCCTACTAAAAGATCTCGGACAAATATCTGCCAATTAGGACCCACTCCGTAGAAGTTAAACACCGAAACTAATAAGACGTCCTTGAAGTAAGTAGGGGGGGGGGGGGTTTGATTGATTTCTCGAAAATGGTGAAGGGAAGTTGCGTTAAGGGAACGTCAGAATGGGGCTAACTGGGTTCAGAGAAATTAGCGGAGGGGCACCTGACGTTCCTTAACAGTCCTCTCCCTTCGGATTCTCAAGCCGGATCCTTTATCGATTGTTCCACAACTGAATTAACCTTCGACAAGTCTCAAGCTTAAAATTAAAAATCGAAATTCTCGACAAACTCTGGTCACTTATGATAACCCTAAAATTCCCATCATTTTCAAAACGCTTCTCCTTTGTAAATTTTGGCGTTTATAAATTTATATTTTTAAAAAAACCGACGTGGAGGGTATCACAATAACTTCTGAAGTTAAAATCTGTATACGAGTCGACATAATGCGGTTCGCCATAATACATTTGACCATAAAATAGCAAAAATCGCGAGTTAGCGTTCACCATTCACAATTCTGCAACTCAACATAAAGAAAATTGTCGAAAACGTTCATCATAATGCATATGAACATTGGTAAAACATCTCACATAAATAAGAGATTTAACAATTTGTCGTTTCCACATAATGTAGTTGAACATAAAGGAAACTTTCATCTTAAAGAACTTGTCGTTTCGCCATAAAACTGGGCATAATACATCTCGCCATAAACTAGGGACGACGAAAGAGCAAGCCTATTTTCGCCGTTTAAAACGCGACTATGGCGAAACGACAAAAACCTTGTAACTTGACAGTTCACCATAATCATCACCAATTCTTAACTTATTCTCAACTCATATTCTGAGTACGATCCGCTTTGCAAAACTAAAATCAGGCCATTTTTAGAGTAGTAAGAGGTGCTGTAAATTTGGAACTTGGGCTCCCAGTGTTCTAGCCCCCAGGTCATTACTCTTAAAAAATTTCGAAGTATTAAAAAAATTGAAATTTATTAGTTTTTATGCGAGTGGGTCCGCTATTTTTTAACCTGTAACCTTTGTCTCATCGCTCAAAGAGGGGAAAGGTTATCAACTTAATGGGATTTAAAGGAACAGGAATAATGGTAATCTTCCCCCCCCCTTTTTTTATCCCAACCCCCACACTTTTTTTTCGCTTCCCCTTCTCGAACGAGATGTCTAATTTCCTGAACAGAATGGTCCTCAAAGTTACTTTTATCTTAAGTGGTCGACATCTTTCTTCCTCCTCATTCCTCGGTTAATGTAGTTCTCTTTGTTATCGTCCAAAAGTAACAAGGTAGAATCGAGAGAGAGAGAGAGAGGGGGAAAAAAATTTAAAAATCGAAAGTTGAAAAGTTAATTAGGCCGAGACGCACGTGAGCTCATCCGAAGAAAAGTCCTTCTGAGGTGTGATGGGGGTTGCCGGTAAGAGGCAACTCCTTTCCCCCTCTTCAGCCTCTAAACTTTCGGTAAATTGTGTACTTTGAGTTGTTCGGTCCATTGCACTCTCGGATGGCACTTCCAATGCTAACAACTTCCACCCTCGCCGCACACTCTGCCTCGATGCGTTCGCTTTTCACGCGATAACAACCCGGAATGCCCAACTTCCCTTATCAAATCTCAGCCTTTTTCGCCCTCTCCAACACCATTCAATATATGAATAAACTTTTTTCTCTCTAAAAGGCTTGTCAGAAGACAAAATTCGCTA
The DNA here is from genome assembly GCA_014119065.1 of Orius insidiosus. NCBI lineage: Eukaryota > Metazoa > Arthropoda > Insecta > Hemiptera > Anthocoridae > Orius > Orius insidiosus. The sequence goes on along the minus strand of JACGAQ010001297.1, from coordinate 13,253 downwards.
CAAGTTATCATAATGATGGCCTAAACTGTCAGAAAGCCAATTTTTCAAACCAATCATTCCAAATAGTTTTGACAGTTTAAGGCCACGTTTCAGATTGAAAATGTACTAAATTTCGGTAATCCGATTATTAGGGGCAATGCAGCGACTGCACCGGGATTGCGCATGAAGATAATCCGATAATCCCTAATGTGAAAGTAACCCTTCATTTTGTCACCGTGATTGCACATGAGGAAAATAAAATGTTTACCGTGATTGCGCATCTTGAATATCTCACACAGATTCCTTCACCAGTCAATAGACGAACTATACCTTGTATACAAGAGAGGAGAAGACGATATTTTTTTTCTAATGTTTAGTACCATAAGATAATTATTTTAAATCAAGTTTCCGTCATCCACCACTTGTGCCAGAAATAGGCACTTTTTGAAACGTTTTTGGCCTCTAGCTCATTCCCAGCTAATTTTTTTGGAGACATAACAAAATACAAAAATTTAGGCCACTAAATTTCCAACAAATTTGACTTATACGTTTTTTTTTTTTTTTTTTTTTTTTTTTTTTTTTTTTTTTTTTTTTTTTTTTTTTTTTTTTGTAGGACAACAGTATCCAAGGTACGAGCACGCGAAAAAGAGCATTTGACAAATTTTGACTGTTCCTCTACTTTCCTAAAACATGGAAAACACTTGATCTCAGAAAAAAAATTTACCATTTTTATTTCTATTTTTTACACCTAGTGTTTTTGAAAGTTTTATGATCAATATTTACTCTTCCGCAATCACGGTGCCAAAAAAATGTACCCCATGCGCAATCACGGTACAAAAATATTATTCATCATGCGCATCACGGTGGGAAAAAATGTTAAGCAGGTAAATCCTGGTGCTGCCAATGCAGCTACTATGACAGTGAGGTGTGGTCCCGATACAGCGCATCCTATTTCAGCGCACAAGGGTTATTAATTATTATGCTAGCAGTCCCAATTCAGCGCGTTGTGCAGCCCGTACGATTGGCGGTTATGCATTTCGGGAGAACACCGATCAACAAAATGCATTTCACCCTAATATAAAGCAGTTGAACATAAAAATCTGTAGTTCACCATAATGCGGTTCGGCATAATGCAATTGAACATAAAGCTCTTAAAAGCATTATAAGAGATAATAGAGATAATTAGAGATAATGCAGCTACTATGACAGTTCATGGTTAGGTATCTTTATGCTTGCAAATGGAGCTGAGGTGACCGATTATTAGAGATAATGCAGCTACTATGACAGTTCATGGTTAGGTATCTTTATGCTTGCAAATGGAGCTGAGGTGACCGATTATTAGGGATAATGCAGCTACTATGGCAGTTCAAGGTCACTTTTTTGCTTAGGAATGGAGCTGAGCCTCGTTTATCTGACTTTTTTTTATGTACAGAAGACTTTGGATAATCCAACTCTCCACCTATTTCTAGCGTTCAATATCTCTTCTCTGTTACAACTTGAGCGGAATCTCAGTAATCCGGCGACAAGTCTGTTTCTCGTTAATCCGACCTTTTGTGATTCGAAAATTCCGTACGATCCGACGGTTCAGTCCTTCAAACTAAAAACAAAATACCTCGCTAATCCGATTTTTTGAGGTCTACATGAAATGTGGTATAACAACCGCATTATCTTCAAATCTTTACATTAAAAACTTTTTAGTTTTATTCGATTTAAGATTTGATAAAAAGCAATTTAAAAGGTTTATCGTCTCATTTTAAAACAGACGTTCATGGTTTATTAATGTGATGGAGATAAAATTAAAGAGTTATAAAGTAAGGTCGTAGTGGAAGGATGGGGAGGCAAGAGTGAATAGGGGGCAGCTCCTTGACAAAATTGAATTGTCTTCCCCTCCCTTTCTCGCGTTTCTTCAGAGCCTGGGACGGGAAACTTGTAAATGGAGTCGTTACATATTACAAAGTTCCAGGCGATTTCTCATCTCTTCCCGGGTTCCTTTGCGAGCGGGAGGAATAAAAAAACGTCTTACCTACCCAGAAACCCATTACGTATAACTAGATCCAACTGCCGCCTTCAGGTTTCCACCTCGACGATAGTCCTTGGGATTTTTTTCAGTACGATTGTCACACTCCATAAAACACCAAATTTTATTAAAAAGATAGAAAATACAATGACTTTTTTTTGGCTAACTTTTTGGTTCTGATTTCGTATAAACTGAATAGATCGCTGTTAGAAATTCTTCTTGGCTTAAAACCTGACGATTAGCTCCCACATAGACGGCGATGTCACTGCAGCTATCATCACATGCCAGAACTGCAGTGTTGAATCTAAAAATGTGGTCAATTGATGACTTCATGAAGAGGCAGTCACCTTTTGTCTTCCGGGCATGTCCCGTTGGTTCTGATCTTGTTTTTACAGACGGTGAAGTTTTGCCCGCAGAAGCCGTCCTCAGGGAGGCAGCAATCTTCATCGCAGGTGGTTCTGTTTCGGCAGAGTTTTGGACACGGGGGGTCTTCGTCAGAACAATCGTAGCCAGGAACGCAAGCCAGGGAGTATTTGTCGAAATTAGAGCCGACTGGGCACTGACCGATGATGAGCCTTCAAAAAAAAGAATCTATCAAAATAAGTTGACATCCAGTTCTTCTTCAAAAGCTTCATCAGAGCCAAAAGTCTCCGCCGCAACGAAATAGAACAATGCAACCTTTCGTATAATCCAGCAAAATCACTATTCTTAGGGCTTAAAAATGAGAAAAACCTGGTTAATCCAACCGTTGTGGACAATGGAACAAAAGAGCTGAGCGTAGGTAATACTGAACGACTGCGCCGAACTAATTAAACTAATCAAAAACTTTGAGCTTTATGACGGTTCTAGGTCATCTTTTTGGAGCTTAGGTAATCTGATTATTAGGGATAATGCAGCTACTATCACAGTTCAAGGACATCTTTTTGTTTACAAATGGGGCTGAGGAAATATGACTATTAGGGATCTTGCAACTATTATGACGGTTCAAGGTCATTTTTCTGTATAAATTCTGAGCTAGGCCTCGGTAATCCGAATATTCGGGATCATGCAACTATTATGACGGATCTATGAAGCTGATCCTCGATAATCCGACCGTTTCTGATAATCCAATGATTATTTTGACGGTTTAAGGCTACATCTCTATAAATCCTCGCTAACCTTACCAGGAAAATCCAAATAATTTGACTATAGTTTACGCCTAATTTTAAGTGCACTAAACCCTCGATAATCCGAACGTGCCAAATCCACAGACTGAGCAAAATACACAAAAACTTTTTTTTTTTTTTACTTGTTTGGCCCAAAACGAAGGAAAATCAGAGGAAAACGCGAAAAAGGGGAGCAGAGGGAAAATCCCTAAATCTGTCGAGTCTGAGGAGAAGTTGACTGTCGTGATTTTAGGCATATTTAGGTCAAGCGTTCCAAAGTGGCAACGATTAAAATTTAACGCATGCGATTGTAGGAAGGCCTTCATAAAACAAGAAATAAACTTCAAGGCTTAATCATGAATAAATAAATTGTTTAATTAAAATTCAACGTAAGATACGTTTAGAATGTTGGAGACTTAAATTTATATTCCAATCGCAATATCTCTTCCTTTTTTTCCGATGGGAATAAGAGGGAAAAATCAAATATTCCACCCACAGAGTAAACTGAAAGGAGTGAAGTGAGAGGGGTCGAACCACGTTAGGGGGGGGGGGGTTCAAGCTGTGGAATCCGTCCAAATCCATTTGGCAGGAACGGTTTCATGTTGCTTTAGATGCAATTGCGGTTTAACCGTTTACTGGACTTTGGCCTGCCCCGGCGATTACCCCCCCCCCCCTCCGGAGGGCCGCTCTTCCTTTCGCCTACCCCGTAACGAATGACTCACTCAACGCGGAACCCTTGAAAACCTGGAAAACGCGGGCCGTTAGTCACGGGATATTTACGGCTGTTCAACCTCCCCCCCCCCTCCCCACAACGGTCCCATACGCTTGTTCTCACTCGTTTTCCTATTTTCCATAATCTACCTCCTCTTTTCCCGAAAGTTCTCCTGTCATTTTTCAATCTAATCAGCTACCCTCAGTCTTATTGGTGCCTCCCTGCATGAAAAAAAAAAAAAAAAAGACCTGCTGGATCCGACAGATTTGATTTCGCTTTCTCAACTAGAGTGGACCAGCAACTTTACGGCAAAGCATTTAGTCCTAGAAAAAAAAAGTTAAATATAAACCCCCCTATTTTTGGAAAAGAAATCGACCCCATTTAGTAAATTTTTGTTTTGGAATACAGGGTGGCGCAGAGAGGTGCTAACTTCGTTATTTTAACTGAGAACCCTATGTTTTTATGCTTTTAAATGATTCTATGCTCGGTTTTAAGCAACTTTACTTTTGTCATTTTTTCGATTTTTTTTTGTTAGAATCCTGTCTTAACTAGATAGACTACCCCATATAACTTCCATAATTTTCGTCCAAAAAAAAAGTTTAATGTAAATCTCCCTTGTTTTTCGACGAAGAATTGATTGCATTTAACGAACTTAGATTGTGGTGTACAAGATGTCCCAGGGCGACACCAACTTCGTTATTTTAAATAAGAACCCCTATTTTTTATTTCTGATTCGTAATCTACGCAAAATTTCGAATTGATTTCATATGGCCTTATTGGGCCACTTCAAAAAATGCCAAAAGCGTATTTTAGACCAAAAAAAATTGTCGAGCGGGAAAATCAACATTTGGAACGCTGCCACAAAAATTTAAAATGAGACCAAAATGGTGGCTTGCGCATATTATCTAGGCATTTGGAACCCAAAAATCCGTCCACATAGCACACTTCCTAACTGGACATGAATAAAAGGATATTGTGAATAAAAGACTTTGCCCGGTGACCCACCAAGATGATTATTTATAAATTTAAAAAAAAATTACCTGTTATCCACGCAGGTTCTGAAATATTTACAGTTGTCTGGAAAAGGAATACAGCAATTTTCCACGCAATAACTTTCCGGGCAGATCGAATCACATTCGGGATAGCAAGAGTGTCCTTTTTACACCTAAAAATGATACTGTCTAACCAAAAAGAAAAATAATAATAATAATGAAATAAAATAAAGATAAAAACAAAACCTTAATGATAATTCTTGAAATCCTTCGTTGGGAGGACAAAAGGCCGAAAACAACCTCCCGCCGAGGCACGTGAAGAAATTAAAGCAGGAAAAAGGATTCGGAGTACAGCAGCTGTCCTGGCTCAAAGAACAATCAGGAAAATTCTCTTTTCCTAGAATACAACTCGTGACGCAAAAGGTCGAGCTGATTTGTACAAAAGTAACAGCCACACCTGCAAAATTCCATATTTTCCTTGTCTGACATAGATATTTAATTTCAAAACTCTAGAAGTCCAGGTCCTCCTGGGAGACTTGTTTAATCAGGAATGGGGAAGAAACTTGTAAACAAAATTAAGAAAATGAACCTTGAAGGTGGGGTGGGTTCGGGACTTTCCGGATTCAGACCACGTATCGAGGGAACTTTTAGGGAATGGATGAAAAGTAAATAATGATTAGAGGCGGAATACTCTACCGCCTTGACGCGGGGGAGAGAAAAAAAAGGTGAACCCTATTCTTTTCGAATTATTGTTAACTTTTCAGGAAAAAAACTTACTCATTTTAGACTTATATGTAGTGCAAAAAGAAAGTTGTTTGTTTAGCAATCCAAGCTTTAAATACAAGCCTACAATCAATTTCCGGCAATTTATTTTATTCTAATTGACAGTTTTGTAACTTTTAAGACCAATGAAGCTTTACGAAGAAGATAAAACAAAAATATAGGTTTTTTAAAATTTTCTTAGGGCAGATGTTCCTCCTTTTACCAAAATTTTTGGCAATTTTCCTTACTTTTTCTTTACCCCAAGACGGTTTGTTTTTATCAGTTTTCTGTACGTTTATTTATTTTTATATAATATTAATATTCAGTTTTTGGGCATTTTCTTCTGCCCTTCGGCCGAGAAGCTAACCTGGACTTTGGACTGTGAAAACTCCTTTTTGCAGAACTTAAGGGAGTTATCCATTGTTTCACGAAGAAACAAATTCACTAACAATTTTGGGTTTCTATCGGTTTTTTAGCATAAAAACCTTGTCTTTTAATCCCTTTAAAAGATTTTTTGGTTTTTCCTACGTTCTTTATAACAAGAAAACCCTCTTTTTATCGGATTTTCGTTCCAAAGATTTAGTAGATTTTTACCTGAAAACTCTTGGTTTTCATGAAATTTACACAAAAAATTGACTTTTTTTTTTGCAAGAAATAGCCCCAGAGTACACCATTTTATGGGATATTGGGTGTAAAGTCCGAATCAGGGGTAAACCTGAGGACGATTTAGTCGATTGTTACCTCAAAACTCTTGATTTTATGAAAACCAATTTTCCCTCATTTTTGGGCGTTTTGGCCTAACATCCTTCATTTCTTAAAAATTTTAAGGTTTTTTCCCATTAGACGTCGTTTTTTGGCGTTAAAACTTTTTAATAAATTTTTTAATTTTGGGGACCAAGAATGCTCCTTTTAACCAGATTTTTGCAATTTTTTAAAGTCTTTTTTTGGGTATATGTTGAAGGCAAATCAAAAAAATTTTACCCAAGGCTATATAACTTATGATTATTTTGAACGTCTCGAGCGTGTACGTAATAATTCTATTTTGCGTCTCAAACCTCGTTCATAATGCTCTAATAATTGTTTTGTGTTCTAATGTAATCTTCCTTTTGAGCCTAAGATATCGACTTAAACAAGAAGTTACGCACGCAGTTCGAAATAATCAACTTCCTCGTTCACTACCTCGAGAGTTCCATTCCCCAAGTTTCCAACCCAAGAAAAAAGAATTCAAAATTTAAAAAAACCTACAGCAATGGGCTCAAAGGGCCCTTTCTCCAGTTTGGCTAGGTAAGAAAAATTACCAAAACAAAATATCCTGCTGGTTTAAAACTACTCTCAATCCTTCATTATCGGGGATCACACCTCCGGTGATACCTATTTTTGAGCACTAATGATCATCGGAAATTTTCTTACAAAAGCTCTTTCTTTTTATTTTGGGAACATCTACGCGGTCCTGGGAGAAGTTTTCCGAAAAAGCTTTTCCTTTGGAAAATGGAAAACTTACTTTTTGACTAAAAAATTTTTTTCAAAAAAACCGCTACCTAATCACTTTGTAGGTTTTGGCGAGCTCTTTCCAAAAACGTATTATATAAGAAAATCCGATAAATAATTTCTTCGTAATCCTTTTAAAAAGATTTGTCAGAAAATTGCCCAGAGAGGAGAGAAAGAAAGGGAGCGCTATCCCTTTTTTCAAGGCTAGGGACCTTAGAAACTAATTTTAGGCATCTCTGTCTTACATTTGGATGAATTTTAGAATGTGACTAATGCCCCGTAGATTTCTAATAAAAGAAATCTACTTCCGTAAATTAAGTTTAACCATGAAAAAAAAATTGGGATAAAATTATTACTTACAAGAAAATTATAACAATTTTAGTGATTAATGAGTTAGAGCAAATAATAAGCCAAGAAATGCAATTATTCTGCACGACTGTAATTTGAACTCGAGTAATTTTTTCCGCTCGTTTCTCAAGTAATAAAGCGTTTCCGGTATAATTAAATTCGATGTCTTCATTTCGGACATTTCTCCGCTTTTTTTAAGGTTTAATTGGTATCGTTTTGAATGAATCGATTGCCAATTAGGAAAGAGACGGAGGCGATTTGTCATAGAGGGCGGTGAAGTCGAAAAGGGATTAGTTCTCAGCAGGTAGGTAAACAGGTGGAACAGATGTTGCAATTTAGGTTTAATTAAGTTCGAGCTGTCAACATGTGGAAGTCTTAATGCGGCCTCATGGGAGATTTACAGCGGGTTCAAGGTTGCTCAAGGATTCCCAGTCGAAAATCGACTGATTTTTTCCCCAATATGACTCGTTTGTTGTCGGATAACTGCTCAAAATCCGGTTGGATAAATGTTTCGCTCACTCGGCAGTCGTTTTCCGACCATTGGATAAACACAAAGCTTATTTCTCTTCTCGAGCAGAACGACAAACAATTTTCTACCCCCTTCCACGTGCTACCATCAACGAAAACCGCCCATACGACCGACACCATAATTGGATTTATTCTCGGGAGTTAATTACAAACCATCCGCAATATTACTCCATTCTGTTTCGTTTTAACAGCATACCCCCCCCCCTCTTCACCTAGAAAGTACGGTTACCGTAAATATTTCCTGTCGGTAATTAAACTAGCCAATAAAAGGGGGTGTTATGACTTGAGTTATTCGACTACAAATTTCCGATGAGGCTATAACGGACGCAACAATTAAAGCAAGCCTGATCAAATGGAAAACAAAAAATTTTTATCTGGGGGACCTATTTTATTTCTTAAAATAAAACAAAATTGGAGGGAAAGTCACAAGACCTTGAGTTTTCCTCTCTAGGGAGGTAAAACACTTCTTTAAATCAGTGCTCCTAAAAAGTACACGTAGGCTTGAAAATGATAGGACCTTCAGTGGGGTATTTCCTCGATAAAATCAAAATAACTGGAGGTTTTCCTTGGTCATTCAGTCAAATTAAAAACCGTTTTACCGGATTTTTGGGAGTACTCCTCGGTTGTTCGAAGAGGATACCGTCTTTTTCTTTTACTTTTGACCGTTTTTCTCGTATATTTCAGCCGAAAAAAATCTCTTATAAAAGATTTTCGAATTTTTAGGCCAAAAACCCTCTTTTTACAACAATTTGCTGCCGTTTTTCTCTGTCTTATACCATGTTGTTGGTCATTTCCTGCTGTATTAGCCGGGAATCTGGTTTTTTGGCCAAACAAAAAAAATCCGTTACATTCGGATTTTTGGGTTTTTCCTTACTTTAGAAGAAAATTTCATTTTTCCTTACATTACCGACCTCCTTCACCTCTTTTTACTGAAGTTATCCTGGTTTTTTTTTTTTTTTTTTTTTTTACCGAGACACCCTTTTACAAGTTTTCTGTAGTTTTCCTCGGTTTATGGGCTAGAAACTCCCTTTTTCAAATTTTTTTGCGTTTTTGTGCTATTTCTCCCGGAATTCGGCCCCCTATTTTGAGAAAGGAAAGGCAAATTGGCCGCTATTTCAGGCTCGCTTTAACCCGATTTTTGGGCGCATGGGCTTTCAAAAAATCACGGGAGTTTTAGAGCGCTTTTTTTCCGATATACATAATTTTTTAGCACCTCATAAGCCTCTTAATGGAGATCCCTGCTCTAGGGAGGTAATTTTGATAGGTGTCTTCCCCAGAACTGACGGCTTTTAAACTTTTGAAAGTAGATTAAATAGTTGGGGGTGGAGGACTTATTGTTTTTGATTTTAAATTTTCTGGAGGAAAACAAAAAACATTTCTGAAGTTGATTTTCATTATTTTTGGGGCTCTTTTGAAGAGGGCATTTCTATTTTTAAGTGAAAGAGGAAATTCGGGTGGAGTATAAAAATAAAGCAGAGAACACTCAAAAGGGGAAAGGTCTCTAGTAATTGCGATTTGCGAGATGCGGACCACTCGAGATGCTGAGTGATAGCGAGACTGGTCCGGAAGGGTCTCACCTCTCCTTTCTCAGACGGCGAATCCCTTCACAAGTTTTATCTTCCTCTTTTCTTCTCGAGCAATTCTTTCCGGCCAAAAGCAAATTGATAAATTATACACAGGGAGGCTCAAAAAGGGGGGTGGGAGACTGTAATAGTGCCACAAGGGCTCCAGGTCCCATTGTAACCCTCTTTATAATCGCCTCTTTTCCTTTCGTCCTCTCTACCCTTTTTATTTTTGTTTTGTTCCCCACGCAGCATAAAAGGCGGAGTTGTTTGAAATTAATTTACTGTCTGGAACAAAAGGAGTCGCGTATTGTCCTCTGAAACACATGCAAACTCTAGGGGGCGCTTGAAAAATTGGCCGCCATACGACGCGCTTTTCGCTTCGAAATTTATGAAACTGTTATTTTCCCTCCTAGTTCGTGAAGATTTTTCACATAAATTTTAAGTGCCATATGCGGCGAAGGTTTTCATGATAAACTAGTTTTAGGAAGTTAAAAGTCGATCCCAGCGCAACCAACAAGAATAAGAAAGAAAAGGTTGAAAATTATTAAAATTGCGATTACATTCCAGCGGACCGTGAAAGGGGATAGTAATCCGGTAATGGTCCGAACATTTTTTCCGGACCTCTTTGGTGGGTCTTAGGGGGCACTAATTTGACGTTTATTGCTCATACTTTAGAAGGACGATATTCTTCCATAATTCAAGTGTTACCGCCTTTAAAGTCTCAGGCCGTTAAGACCGCTTTTCTGTCCTGGCTAATACGCTCTTTCGGGTTTATAACCCGGCTATTAGTTACAACTTCCTCGGCAGCTCCAATCGGTGATAACTCCGCATGAAAACGAGATAAACGATTCCTAAATCAAGATTTATTAATACAAACATCATTTTTAAGATCCTTGAGTCTAGGTGACCCCGAAGGCAGATGATTCTCCAGGGAGAGGGGAAGGCGAAGGTTAAATTTAATGTAGAGAGTAAACGCGGAAAGCGCCCAAAAATGATGTTTGTCGGCAATAATAACTAGCCCTCAAAAACCGCAGTGTGTTTTTAAAATTTCAAACAGACATGTCTCCACCATTTTTTCGAAATTCAAAAATCGCACTAGTTACTTTCTTGTTCACCGACTAAAGAAAATTGGGTGAAAATCTGTTGAAAAGCGATTGAAAAGTGTGGCCGGAAAAAATTGCTACGGACGGGGAAACGGCCGGTCGGAACCACTGACAAAATTGAGATCGGTATAGATCCATATTCGGATTTACCCTACGGGGTCTGGGAGACCCCTTCTCAAAAACCGGAAGTGGAGGGTAAAACAATAACTTCTTCAAGGAAGTTTAAAACGAATTTTTTTTTCAATTTCAAAGAACTCGTTTCCCTGTTGAAAAGGGAAAATAGGTGATGGGGCCGAGTTTAATTTCAAGTTGGTAAAGTAGGGAGTTAGGAGCCGAGATTACCACCCATTATCAAAACCAAACTCAAACTTGTACACTAATTTATAATGTATACCCATCCCCGCACCGCCCGCGCCTCCCGAAAACCTCCGCTTGGTGTAACCCTCGTCGATTCCAAACTACAACAGTAAATCCAAAGGGTAAACATACGTGTCCTCTCAACTACTTTCCTCCCTTCACCTCCACCGACCCCCTCTTTCCACTTTTCGCTCCTATCCATACTCATAAACTTTACCTACGGGAGAACTAATTTTGGGAAATTTTTTTTTTTACGTTTTGATCAATTGATTGTGGCAAACTTTTTATTTTTAAACTTTTCAAAAAAAGTTTTGAATACAACATATTATACTTTAAAATAAAAATGAAATTCCGGAAGTAGAAACAATAAAATCAAGCTGAATTGAACCAGATTTTTCCAATAGGAGAAAAAAGTACTTGTTTGAAGAGCTTCCAACGAAAACTTCCTTAAAGAGAAGTAAAAACGTAGGAGGGGGAAGTATAAGGAAGAGCAAGTATAACGGAGGGGAAGTATAAGGGAGGGGGTGTATAACGGAGGGGGAAGTTTTTTTGTTCAAAAAATTTTTTGCTAGGTACAAGGTTTTGGCTTATGCGTAATCGCGCAAATAGGGAACGTGTATTTGTTGCTATTAAAAGTTACAGAGGGAGAAAGAATGAAAAAAACAGATAATCCACGACCGGTTTCGGCGTGATACGCCTCATCAGGTGGACTATTTCCTTATATTTCAATCTCCTACACTTTTTACTTGACTTTCATTAGACGGTATTATGGCCCCCGCGGGAAGGTGGACAAACTATCTGTTTATTCGGCACCCCCCCCCCAAGCCCCACTACCTCCTAATGGTCACGACACCACCTCTTTTTATACCTATTAAGGAATTCTAAAGTATTTTTTTACTACAAGGTTTTGGCTTATGCGCGATTACGCAAATAGGGAACGTGTATTTGTTGCTATTAAAAGTTACAGAGGGAAAGAATGAAAAAAACGGATATTCCACGACCGGTTTCGGCGTAATACGCCTCATCAGGTGGACTATTTCCTTATTTTTCATTCTCCTACACTTTTTTTTCCTTAAAATTTTCCAATTTTTGTTTTGTTTTTTTCGAAAATTTTTCTATGTATGTATCAAGGTAGAAATAATGGGATTTTTGCCCAAGGGAGGTCCTTCTCGTAACGAGTGGACGTATGAAATTCTCCTACTAAAATGCTAATTAATGTAGAAAATTTGATAATGTTTTTACACCAAACATTATGTTTTATTTATTTATTTTTTTTATTATTATACTTGTTTTATTATTATACAAGTGGAGTTCGGTCGAGCCTTAACAAATGAAAATTAAAAACATACTTGTGAATCACTCCTCAGACATCTGTTCTGCTGAGCCATTGTTAGGGATTTAAAAAAAAAATAAATAAATAAATAAAGGTACCCAAAATCAAATTGTGCCACTGGAAGCCAACAATGCCTCTTCTCTTTTTACTGGCCTCTGTCAAAAAACGATAAATCTTATCCACCTTAGCTACATCATTAACCCCACAGAGCAAATCTGAATATGAGGGAGAGCATCCCAAGGATGATCGGTGCTCAGCAAGAGTTCTACAACCCAGAACATATACTCGAACTCGTCGCATCCCCCTCGGTAGCTCGGTGTGCAGCGTGAAAGACTCCGGTGCAGAAATTCTAATTCTTACCATATATGGTTTCGAATTCCCTGGGGGACCCGGGGTTATTATCTCGAAAATGCATATCAATGGAAACACCTTAAAATTAGGTCGTCCACGACACCTTAAAATTAGGTAGTTGGACGTAAATCCTAATGTCAATAAAATGCTCCTAAAGGGATTGACATTGATTTATTTATTTATTTATTTTTAAGTCGCCGAATCCCGAGCAACAAAGCGGGCAAGTATTTAGGGGGAGGAATTGCAATATGTGTTTATGTAAATAGATCGAAGGCGATTTAACAAAGGCCGTACGGATTTGTGCTGCCACCCATAAGATTGCTATGTCGAATCGTAAATAATCTTCAGCTGTCCAAAGTTACTTATGTGTCGGAATATTGGGTTATAATTTGAGGTAATAGCGTTCTCAATATTCAAAGACCACAGGTTGTTCTTAAACTTTCCAATCAGCGAGCTTTTCGATTTTATGAGTAAGAGGGGATCCGGGCTATTAAGTAGTTGATCGGAGCAAAAGGAAACACCAAAAATTCTTAAAAAATATAAGGAGTATTTGGTGAAAATCGGAACAACGGT
>JACGAQ010001296.1:0-64129 GCA_014119065.1 Orius insidiosus | reverse complement strand
AAAGAATTTGATGGTGTAGTTTAAAATCCGCCTGGATATACAGGGTGTCCCAGACACAACCTAACTTCGTTATTTCAAATGAGAACCCCTATTTTTTATTTCAGATTCGTAATCTACGCAAAATTTCAAGTAGATTTGAGTACTCATATGACAATTTTGGACAACTTTTAAAAAATGTCAAAATTTAGCGTTTTTTTGCGCTAAAATCCGTTAAAATTGACCTAGGAGACTCGTTTTTTTTTTAATTCCACTTATTTTTCCCGAAGAATCCAACTGTCTCAAATTTGAGCATCTTCGCATTCTGCATCACGAGATTTCGTCGCTAATGGCCTTTTTTCAAGTTTAACTCCAAATTCCATACTTCAAAAATGGAAATTAGCGATTTGTTGACGGAATTTTAATTTTTGATGCAAACACAAAAGACGCTGTAGCTCTTTCAAAATTTGTGGTCCGAAAGAAAAATTTCTTTCAACAAGTGCTAATTTTTATTTCTGAACTAAAAATTTGGGTTCTAACTTGAAAAAAGGCCATTAGCGACGAAATCTCGTGATGCAGAATGCGAAGATGCTCAAATTTGAGACAGTTGGATTCTTCGGGAAAAAATAAGTGGAATTAAAAAAAAAACGAGTCTCCTAGGTCAATTTTAACGGATTTTAGCGCAAAAAACGCTAAATTTTGACATTTTTTAAAAGTTGTCCAAAATCGTATGAGTACTCAAATCTACTTGAAATTTTGCGTAGATTACGAATCTGAAATAAAAAATAGGGGTTCTCATTTGAAATAACGAAGTTAGGTTGTGTCTGGGACACCCTGTATATCCAGGCGGATTTTAAACTACACCATCAAATTCTTTGATTTAAATTAAGGGGGGTTTACATTTAACTTTTTTTCGTAAAACCACTTTTTAACGCTCTCCCAGACGCTTGCCATGTGTTTCCGGACACCCCGTATTGTTGAAATTGCGGGAATTTAGAGCGGGAAATTGTGAGGCAACACTGACATGGTAGCATTTTCTCAGAGGAGCGGATATGGATATCGATTTCGTTTTGAGGAACGGGGAGTCGACTGTTTTGAGGGAGATTATGACAAAATGTGGTTTAAATTCTTTCGGTTAGTGAAAGTGTAACTAAAGATCAAGGATTTTTTCTCTCTCTCTCACCGTGGGGAACTTTTCCGTTCCCCACCCGTTCCCGTTGCGTTCCACCTCTTATAACGTATCGCCCAGCTGGGAGTTCGTGATGGAAACGTAAGAACTGTACAAAATTTTAGTTCCCGTTGTTCGCGTTACGGGCTCGGTGGTATCCTTCTCGTCATCTCAGTTTTGATTGAAATGAGCGACATAGCGGAATATAGACGTATGCTCGAGAAGTACGGGAGGAGCACGTTCTTCAGTTCTGGGACGAGCTCAGTCAAGACGACAGAGATGAATTCTTCCAGGAGATCAAAGACATCAACATCCCGGAAGTGCTCGGATACTTCAAAAAGGCGGTCGACAACCGAAGCCAAAACGAAAAGATCGACGACAGGCTCAAACCGATACCGCCCAATTTGTACGGCTCCGTCTCCAGAACGAGCAAAGATCTTATCGAATCCTACATGGAAGAAGGTCTTAAGCAAATCTCAGAAGGTAAAGTCGGCGTTTATTAATGGCCGGGGGACAAGGTACACGTCTCGGGTCGACTGATCCAAAAGGCATGTACGACGTCGGTCTTCCATCTCATAAATCCCTCTATCAAATTCAAGCGGAAAGAATACGTAAACTTATCCAGATGGCAGAGAACAAATACAGCAAAAAATGCACAATCGTCTGGTTCATTATGACCAGCGAACACACGATGGCGCCAACCATAGAATTCTTTCCAAAAATCATTATTTTGGCTTGGATAAAAGGAACATCGTAATTTTCGAGCAAGGTCTTCTTCCATGTTTTACATTTGAAGGGAAATTTATTCTCGATAAGCCTCACAAGATTTCCCTTTCTCCTGACGGAAATGGAGGAATACAGGGCTTTGAGGGATAAGAAGATTTTGGATATAATGGAGACACGTGGCATTAATACCTCCACGCGCATAGTGTGGATAATATTTTGGTCAAAGTCGCAGATCCTGTTTTTATCGGTTATTGCGTCAAGAAGGGAGCGGAATGTGGCGCGAAAGTCGTTGAAAAGGCGTACCCGACGGAACGTTGGGTGTTCTATGCAGCGTCGACGGCAAATATCAAGTGGTCGAATACAGCGAGATAACTTGATACAGCAGAAATGCGTAATAACGACGGTAAGCTTACGTTCTCCGCTGGGAACATCTGCAATCATTTCTTCACCACTGAATTTTACGAAAAGTCGCTTCTCATTATGAGAAAAACTTAAAAATTCATGTGGCCGAGAAGAAAATCCCGTACGTCGACGAAGACGGGAAAAGAAGGAAACCCGAAAAGAACAACGGGATCAAACTCGAAAAATTCGTTTTGACGTTTTTCAGTTTTCGATAATTTAGTCGTCTGGGAGGTTGACAGAGACGAGGAATTCAGCGCGGTCAAAACGGCGACGGTGCGGCCAAAGACACGCCTGCGACCGCCGCAAAGACGTATTCGCCCTCCATAAACGCCTCGTCGAAGAGGCCGGAGGGAGATTCCAAACCCCGGGGCCCACGTCGTCGAAATATCTCCTCTCCTCCTACGCGGGCGAAGGTCTCGAATCTGCCGTCAACAACAAAGTCTTCACTTCTCTCTACATTTGACCGCCCCTAACGAAAGTTTGAAAAACAGACTTTAAATTTTATCTAAACCTTATTTTTATATGTAACTTTAGTTCCTAAATGTAATACTCTCTCCATTATTACAGTATTCCCCAGTAAAAAAAATTTATCCATTTTATTTTATGGCTGTATAAATGATCATTGTGATAAATTTTTTATTAAAAAAATTGTAACTTTTGTAATAAGTACTTAACAGTTGAAATTTTATTTTTTTGTTATTTGCTCTGTTTAGTTATGCTTATGTTATAAATAAACTTTTTGTATCAAAATCATGCATCTTGATTGGTCTCTTGCGCAAAAAAACAGGTTAGGAAACGAGTTTTCGACTTTCATTTTTCCGTCCGGAGCGAAACGATTTTTAAAAATAAAAGACTTACGAGATTGAACGCCCTTGAAAATTTTTAGGGTGTTAGATATAAAAATAAAAAATACTTAAAACTAGATTTCTATTTTCGTAATTAGAAAGCGGAGAAACTAAATCGATTATAAGTTGTTTGTCAAGGATCTTTTATTAGAATCTCTAGATTTTGTAAAAACATTAAAATTATAATTAAGGGGATATGAGGGTTTTAAGTTGGTTGCTTTGTACATATTTCGTTGTGAGCAACGGTTTTCGGTTTTTCCCTTCTATCTTGGAAACCGTCGCTCAAAACGAAAAAATGTCCTAAGTAAAAGTTGTAGCTACGGAAATTTTACTACATAAAATATCTTATTAGTTTTTCCCGTCAGAGCAAATTTTAGGAGATATGAAGGTTTTAAGTTTTCAGACAGGCTCTGTAGGATTATTAGTTTTAACCTCATAACTCCTTAAATATTGCTCTTACGCGAATAATGAATAAAGAAATTTTTGTAGGAAATCTTTTATCTACAACTTTTACTTAGGACATTTTTTCGTTGAGCGACGGTTTCCAAGATAGAAGGGAAAAACCGAAAACCGTTGCTCACAACGAAAAATTTGCAAAGCAACCAACTTAAATACTTCCATATCTCCTAAAGTATTACTCTGACGGAAAAAACTAATAAAATATTTTATGTAGTAAATTTTAGTGCCTACAACTTTACTAAGGACATTTTTTCGTTTTGAGCGACGGTTTCCGAGATAGAAGGGAAAAACCGAAAACCGTTGTTAACAACGAAAATTTGCAAAGCAACTCACTTAAAAACCATCATACCTCCTTAAAAAAGAACACGATTTCAAAGAAAAGAAATCTACCTAAAACAGCTATTGAGGTAGGTAGAAACTATACGTCAATTTCTCCTTAAAATTTCCGAAACTTGCATTATCGGTTTATTTTATAAGAATTTTATCTTTGTATGACTGTCCTAATAAAAGATATCGATTTCGCTTATCAGAATGTTTCATTCAGGTAAAAAATAAATAAAAACCGGCTTTATTGTTTTATTTAAAAAAAATGTATCGCCAGGATTTCGTTCAAACTCGAGATGTCTTTCTCCTTCAGTCCTTGACATTCAAGAGGACAAAAGAATAAAAAGGCCACATGGAATTTTTTCTTTCTTTAAGTTTTTATCATTCTTTGGGGGAAAAAGATTTTCAGCGATTGTCAAAGATATTTTTGTTATCTCAGCTACTATCGATCGAAAACGAATTTGTTAAAAAATCAAAAATGAGGAAAAGATAAAAGTTGTTCTCAATATTTCAAAGTTCACAAAAAATTATTCTTAAAAAAATTAACATATCTAGGAGGCGATGGAGTAGGCAAAATGGAAAAAATCTCCTCACTGATGCAGGCGAATAAGTTTGCTAGCTTATTTTACAATCTGGAAATGGCTTTTTTCGCAAGTTTGATTACCTAACTTAAGAAAAATAAACTATTTTATCTGTTTTAGAAGGAAAGTTATCATGAAACAACGAGAAAATTACTTAACCTAGTTTTCTGACTGTAGCGCCATCTTTGAGAGAATAACTCAGGTTTGTAAGTATTCCATTTTGCTAATAGCTATAATGTTTTTTTTTTCTTTCAGACGTTCCTGACGTTTTTTTTTTCTAAAGGAGGTGCCAACAGGTCCTTACACACTCAACATCTCATTGTTCTATTGTTCTACCTTATAGTCACACCCATTTGTTTGAAAGAAAATACCTACATGACTATAAAATCTAACTTATTTAAAAAATGGATTTACTTATAGGAGGCATGAAGCCTCCTGAAAAATATCGAAGAAAAAACATTTTATTTCATGTAATATTCAGATCATTTTATGCAACATATGTAATTTGATGAGGAAACGACCTTATCTTGGCCCCTCTTGTTTGTATAATTTGTTTACTTATTATTTAAATTATTACTAAACATCATTTAAGACAACAACTGTTAAACTAAACTGTTTCCACTTTTGGAGTATCCATCGGTTGTAAAATTCTCAAAGTTTTGCAGACTTTTAAGAATAAAAAAAATTGATATTTGACCGTTTTAAATAATTATTAAAATAAAAAATTAGAAATAGTTATTATTTCATTTACAAATTGAAAATCTCCATTTAAAATTATTGACGATTTAAAAAAACAGATTTGCTTTATTAATTTTGAATAATTTGTATATTATTTATCTTAATTTTTTCTGGATTTAAATAGATATTTAAGCATTTATGATCATTACTTAATTATACGGGTAAATTAGGAAGAAGAAAAAAAATTAAGGACTTGTTTGAAGAGTTCCAACGAAAACTTCCTTAATGAGAAGTAACTATAACGGAGGGGGAAGTATAAGGGAACGAAAGTATAACAAAGGGAGGGAAAGTATAAAGGGGGGGGTAAGTATAAGGGAGGGAAGTCTTTTGTTTTTCAAAAAATTTTTCCAAGTTTTCTTTTTTTTTTCGAAATATTTTCCGGGTTTCTTTTTTAAAGCACTTTTTTGTCGGAAAAATTTTTTAAGTTCTTTTTTTTCGAAAATTCTTTTAAGTGTCGAGGTAGAAATAATGAACCCTTTGGCTACGGATGTGCCTCTAGTAATGGCTAGAAGTATGAATTTCTCCCTACTAAAAAAAAAAAAAAAAAAAAAAAAAAAAATA
Organism: Orius insidiosus; assembly: GCA_014119065.1. NCBI lineage: Eukaryota > Metazoa > Arthropoda > Insecta > Hemiptera > Anthocoridae > Orius > Orius insidiosus. Next base: position 58,349 of record JACGAQ010001296.1, on the reverse strand, counting down.
ATAATTAAAAGTGGCAATTTTTTTACACCGAAAATTCGCCAAAAATATAAGGAGTAATTGGTGAAAATTTGGTGAAAATCGGACCAACGGCCGCAGCGAATTTTTTAAAATTCAAACAGACATATCTCCGCCATTTTGTCGAATTCAAAAATCGCCCTCTTACTTCTTCACCGGCTAAGGAAATTTGTGTGAAAATTTGGTGAAAATCGGATGAAAACTGAGGCCGTAAAGTGTTGCGGAAAAAAATTATACGGACGGACGGCCGGCCGGCACCACAGACAAAGTTGTGGTAAAGATCAATATTCGAATTGACCCTACGGGGATGGGTCTTCCAGACCAGACGTTGAGGGTATCACAATAACTTCTTTAAGGAAGTTAAAAGTCTGTCTTCTGAGTTTCCAGCCGAAGGCTGCAGCCATTGGTTTAAGGTTTAATAATTAAAGATTAGTCATTAATAAATTTTTTTTATAAATTTAAAATAAAACATTGTTTTACTTAAAGAGAAGTAACAATATGTATAGGAGGGGGAAGTATAAGGAAGGGGGAAGTTTTTTTTTTTTTTTTTTTTTCGAAAAATTTTCCAAGCTTTCTTTTTTCTCTAAAAAATTTTCCAAGTTTTCTTTTTTATTTTTTTCGAAAAATTTTCCAAGTTTGTTTTTTCGAAAAATTCTACAAGTTTTTTCAAGAAATATGATAAGTTTTCTTTTAAAAATTTCCGAGTTTTTTTTTTCGAAAAATTTTCTAAGTTTTTTTTTTGTAAAATTTTTTTGAGCGTCAAGGTAGAAATAATGGGCTCTTTGGCCTACAGCTGTGACTCAGGGTAATGGGTAGAAGTACGAAATTTCTCCCTACTAAAAAAATTAATAATTAAAAGGTGGCAATTTTTTTACACCAAAAATTCGTAAAAAATATAAGGAGTAAATGGTGAAAATTTGGAAAATCGGATCAACGGTTCGGCCGCAGCGAATTTTTTAAAATTTCAAACAGACATCTCCGCCATTTTTCGAAATTCAAAAATCGCCCTCGTTACATTTTCTTCACCGGCTAAAGAATTTTGGGTGAAAATTTGGTGAAAATCGGATGAAAACTGTGGCGTAAAGTGTTCCGGAAAAAAAATGCTACGGACGGACGGCCGGCCGGCACCACAGACAAAGTTGAGATCGGTAAAGATCAATATTCGAATAACCTACGGGGTCTGGAAGACCCCTGTCCCAAAAACCCGACGTGGAGGGTATCACAATACCTTCTTTAAGGAAGTTAAAATGCATGAAAATCCAGAAAGAAAATTCAAGACGTTTTCCTTATACAACTTTTTCACTTGATTTTTCATAAATCCCTAATAAGAAGATTTCCTCTTCGTCTTTTACCCAATTTTTTGGAGTTTTAATCCAGTTTTTGGGCGGAAAACACCCTTTTTAATATTTTAGGCGTTTTCCACATCTTTTGGGGGCAAAAACACCCTTTTTACCAAAGAGTCTCTAAAATCGGGTAAAAGGGTTTCGCGGAAAAAAAAATTTGATTAAATTAATTAAGGTTTTTAAGCCAAAATGCAAGAAAGACCATCAAATATTCGGTAAAAAGTACGTTTAAAGGCCCAAAGACTGTAGAAATCCCATAAAAATGGTGTGTAATGAAGATTGCTTGTTTTAAAATTCATTTATTGTTTAAGTATGTAGAAAAACAAAATATTAGTCGAATTTTGTTATAAAATTGTCAAAGTATTATCAGTCTTATTGTTGGTTATGATGTTCAGGCCTGTAGCTCCCATCATCTTCTTGGTTTTCCGGGTAGTTCGATGATTCCGGCGCGTTTCGAGCGTGTTTATTTTGCTTTCAAAAAAATTAGTTTTGTTTTATTAATGATAAGAACTTACGGCTTGCTGTCTTATAGATTCATAGATGATGTCTAAGCCTTTTTGGATTTCGGCCGGAATAGGCGGGGGAGTCGGTAAATGGTCTCCTTCAGCACGGAAGCCTCCTTCGTCCGCGGTGTACTTCACCGTAATAACATGGCTGTCAGGGTCGGTGTAGGAGTAGGAACCGTATTGGACGAGACCTTCCGAACCTTTAACCCCAAAATTTTTCACAAAACCTGTCTCTTCAGCAAAAATGCTGTTCCCAGTTTCGTAACTTTAAAGAAAGAAAAATTATTTCATTAGATAATTTGATGTTCTAACCTGCTTTTGTAGCTTCCATCCAATGATTGCTGTTTATTTAGGCTTATAATTGGGATAGGAGTGACGATTTTGTTGTCTTGGACATGAATTGGTGGCGGCCCTTGAAATCTTAGCTGGTTCTTCGCTTCTAAATTCTGATCTTCCTGTTGATGAAAAGGGGCTCCTTGAAAATTTTGCCTTTGGGGTTCAACCCCTTGAAAGTTCTGCCTTTGATGCTCCTGAAAGTTTCTTCTTTGCCCATATGCGCAAGTGCACAATAAAAAGGTGACTACCTGAAAAACAAAAGGTTTATTCTAATTTTTTTTCTATGAATTTTTTACAATAGACCGCATGATGTGTTTGGCTGTACTGCAACACTAGTCAATGATTCCCCACTTTATATACTGGTACAGTCCCCGGTACATCTGAGCTCATCCTTTCTTCCAACTTTCTACTGTTACAACCTCGCCCCTCTTCATTTTCATGCATACAGAAAAAGCCATTAAAAAAATTAACACTTTTTTTAAAATTTTACAATAAAATGTTGTTTCTGCTTTCAGTTTTTACTATGAAATTTGAAAATTGAGCTAAAGGTTTCTATGTAAAAAAAGAGCCTATGGAAGAAAAAACTTTTTAAAGAGAAGGGGTGAAATTTAATATTTTTTTTATATACCATTACGACTTTCTCGTTTTTTATTTTTTCTAATTCTGTTCCATATCTGTTTTAGGTAGATTCTTTTCTTCAAAAATCTACCTATTGTAATGTACCAAGTTTATATATATACATATGTATATATTAGCACGAAACTGGAGCAATTTTAATGTGAGGGTGACGATATCCGGTATTTAGAGTTTTTATCTCAATAGCTCGGACGAGTTCGTTAATGGCTGAAATCGGACCAGCGATTCACCTACTTTACTTAGGGCTTAAAAGACAAATTGGCATTTTCTATGAAATCCTAGTCCTTTTGCAAAAAAAAACTTTAAGACCTCTGCGAGGGCGTGTAAAAAATTAATTAAAGCAGGTTTGGACGAGCCAGGCGCAAAATATTGAACTAGCTAAACTTTAAAAAAAATTTGAATTTTACCGGGAAATTATTAATATTTTATTAATAAAATTATCAGATGTTTTTCTAGGGGCTCAGTGGCGCAATTTTCTTATATCATCATTTTTATAACATAATTATATTTTGTTTATATATAATTTTAATCATGAAAGAAATCTACCTTTTAGTCCCTGCTACCGCAGGGTCATTTTTTATTTTATTTTTCTTCGAAAAACTTAAGTCCTGAAATCGTGAAAAAGGTTTAGCAATGTTAAAAAATTGACAGAAATAAAAGTGTTTCGGATGAAAAATCGTGGAAAAACGTCCTAAAATCGGATAGATAGGAAGTTTTTTTTGCCTATAAAAAGAAGTTTTTTTTTTTCGAAAAATTTTCCAAGTTTGTTTTTTCGAAAAATTGGCTAAGTTTTTTTTTTGAAAAATTTTCCGAGTTTTTTTTAATTTTCCGAGTTTTTTGTTTTTCCGAAAAAATGTCCGAGTTTTCTTTTTTTTTTCGAAAAATTTTCCAAGTTTGTTTTTTCAAAAAATTGTCTAAGTTTTTTTCGTTTTTTGCAAAACAAAAGTTTTGCCTACAAGTGGTTTGAAGAGCTTTCAACGAAAAATTCCTTAAAGAGAAGTAACAATATAGGAGGGGGAAGTATAACGGAGCGGACGTACAACGGAGGAGGAAGTATATGGGAGGGGAAGTATAAGGGAACGAAAGTATAACGAAGGGGAAAGCATAAGGGTGGGGAAGTATAACAGAGGGGGAAGTTTTTTTTTCGAAAAATTTTTCAAGTTTTTTTTTTTTTTTTTTTTTTTTTTTTTCGAAAAATTGTCTGTTTTTTTTTTTTTTGAAAAATTTTCCGAGTTTTTTTTAATTTTCCGAGTTTTTGTTTTTCCGAAAAAATGTCCGAGTTTTTTTTTTTTTTTCGAAAAATTTTCCAAGTTGTTTTTTCAAAAAATTGTCTAAGTTTTTTTTCGAAAAATTTTCCGTTTTTTTTAATTTTCCGAGTTTTTTGTTTTTTCGAAAAAATTTCCGAGTTTTCTTTTTTTTTTTTTCGAAAAATTTTCGAAGTTTGTTTTTTCAAAAATTGTCTAAGTTTTTTTTTCGACAAATTTTCCGGGTTTTCTTTTTTAAATTTGCGCTTTATTAACTTTTTTATCTGAAAAATTTTCTAAGTTTTTTTTTTCGAAAAATTTTTTAAAAATCAAGGTAAAATAATGGGCTCTTTGGCCTACGGATATGCCTCTCGTAATGGGTAGAACTATGAAATTTCTCCCTACTAAAAAAATAATAATTAAAAAGTGGAAATTTTTTTACACCAAAAATTTTTTAAAAAATATAAGGAGTAACTGGTGAAAAGGTGAAAATCGGATGAAAACTGTGGCCGTAAAGTGTTCCGGAAAAAAATGCTGCGGACGGCCGGCCGGCACCACAGACAAAGTTGAGATCGGTAAAGATCAATATTCGAATTGACCCTCCGGGGTCTGGAAGACCCTTCGCCAAAAACCCGACGAGGGTATCACAATAACTTCTTTAAGGAAGTTAAAACAAAAAAGTCGGAAAACGACTTAAAATTCAAGAAGAGGAAGTTAAAACGCTGAAAAATCTAGGAATTCGCGCATAAATTCTGAATCAGTTTTTAGCTGAAAATCCAAGGGCCTTAAGAGTTCTTTGTTGAAGAGCTGATATTTAGCAACCATATTTCGACACGGGAGATATCTATCGGAAAATAATTTTTAAAAACATAAGCGAAACGACCTTGATTTTTTGACGTTTTACACCGTTTTGGCTTTTCATCAAGATTGTATAAAATACGCCCAAACAATGAATCCTTTATCATCCTCCTCTCACTCGGTTTCGCAATCTCAACTTCAAAATAGAACATCTTTTTTTCCAGCTAATTGGATCCGACGGGTAATCAATGAGGAAGTCTTATGAACAATACCACAACGTTACATTTTCTCCTTTAAGGAAGTTTTTCGTCAAATTAAAAATTTTTTGAATAATAATTTGAAGATGTGACAATTTCCGTTATATAAAGTTCGATTTGTATTCTAAGGATTGCTCAACTGTTTTGAATCTAAGTCACGACATTAGCATCGGATGCTCAGCGCTAAAGAGAGTGAAAGAAGAAAGCCCCTGAGTCATTTTTTTCTTCAGTTCCTTATCCCGAGTACTTCCGCACTTGATAAATTGCGTTGTATTTGCAAACTTTAAGTTTTATGCCATTATTACCATTCAATGGGGATTGTGCTTATTCACATGAGACAAAGCATTTCTCAATTTTTTAATGAAACGCCTACGAGTGTTTAAAATTGTTTATTTTGTAATGTGTTAGGTTAAAATATTAGTAACAGCACCAGTTGGAATATGATTGGTTGCTGGAAGAAGGGTATTGACTGTCAGTGAATCCGTTGCTTGAAGGGCCGCGACCGTAGTCCATGAACGCGTTCATTTTCCTGACGCCGGTGATCGGCGGGCAGTTTCCGGGAGGGCATTCAGGAAGGGGTTTGCTTAAACATTCAGGCCTTGAGCAGTCCCAACGTTGACAGTCGTCCTGCAATCCGTTCTTCTTCCAACAGTCGCATCCGTTCATTACAGTCCCGCCGCGGATTTCGACGCTTTTGCTCCTCGGCTTGTACCAAGGTGGGATACCCTTCAAAAAAAATATAAAATCCTAAGATTATCCGTATATTAGGTGTACAAAATGAAACTCATCCACAGGGTAAATTTGAATTTTGTAGATTTTAGCCGAGTTTCATTTTGTACACCTAGTAGTTCATTTTTTCAAAATTTTGAACATTTTAGGCGTTAAAGTCCATCAAAAGTTGACCTTCTCCGTGTAAGAAGGTTATTGAAGTATAACCATTAAGAAGGTTAGTTTTTAAAGGCTTGTAAATCGTAAACCGTTACAGATATTGAAAAAATGCACTAAATAAAATCTGTTGGAAATTTAATTCTCTTTAATTTTTATTCTATTCATTTTTTCTCTAGGGCGCACTGTTTTCAAGATAAATTTATTTAGAAAAAAATTATTTTCCGAAAATGGTGCATCCTAGAAAAAATAATTAAGTACAAATTTATAGAGAATTAAATTTCCTACAAGTTTTATTTTATTAGGTGTACAATCGACGGTTCACTCCGAATTATAGGGGATAGAGGCTACCAGTGAGTAGGGTCTAAGAATGGACTTGGTGATTATTGGTGAAAAGAACCCCCGCGCTGCATGGATTGTCTTAAAATAAAACTAGAACATTGTACCCTTCACTTGTTACATTATAGAGATACACCATAATGCGCCGAAAATTCGGGTCTGTGTGCCTACTTCAAAAGCCCTTCCTAAAAATACATACAAGTGGAGGTTCTTGGTAATCGTAATATCGGCTTCTTCTATATTCAGCTTGTCTTCCATCTGTCGTCACTTTGACATGATCAGTTTTGACCTGAGGCTCCGATCTGAACCAGACATCCCTGAAATATGGATGCTCCACCATTTTACTCGGCGGAAGATCATCCGGAGGACAATCCGGCCACTCTCGTCTCGGAATCGTCTCATACCTTACAAACTTTAGTTAGAAAAAAAAATTTTTCATTCTCACTGTGATTCCAAGTTTCTGATAATGTTATCAAGCCTAGCCAAAGCTTGTTCGTTCTCCGGGCCGCAAATTCCACTCATTTTATCCTTTTTTTTGTGTCAGTGTAAAAATTTGTGTGATGTAATTTGTGAGCTTGTTATTTTTTATTCACATGTTTTAATTAAAATCATATTGCATTTTTTTCCACCTTTCGCAGGAAATCGGAAGGATTGAACTTTCACGTGGGTCATAAAGGCCCCTACGGTATAAACGAATTTCGCAAACGCTTTTTTACGGCCGCTGGAAAATATTGAATAATTTCATTGCGTAAAACGGTATTCTTAATTGAAAGGATTTAAATGTCGCTTTTTTTTTTAAATCCTGAAATTGAAAATTTTTCTACGGATGTCAATAGTGAAAGTGGACGCATCTTTCAGTAGGCGCCATCTGTGGATCTGAGGAAAAACGATAAAAACGTCCTCATCGTCCAAATTTTGAATATTTTGAAAAACCTTTCATTTATCTTTAAAAACTTAAATTTTCATTAATCTTAATCAACAGGATACCTGGCGATGGCCTATGAAAATCGAGAATTTTTTATTCTTATATGCTTTATACTCATGAACTTCTCGACCTACATCATTTTCAAGGTTAAAGGCCCTAAGTATTATCGACGTCCAACAAAATTACGTTTCCTTTTGCTTGCAGAATACCTTTTGAGCTTCGCTTCCGGCCTTTAGTCTTTTCTTAGTTGCTATTAGGTGAACAAAATGAAACTCAACCACAGGGTAAATTTTGTAGATTTTAGCCGAGTTTCATTTTGTACACCTAGTAGTTTTTTTTTCAAAATTTTAAACATTTTAGGCGTTAAAGTACATCAAAAGTTGACCTTCTCCGTGTAAGAAGGTTATTGAAGTATAAACATTAAGAAGGTTAATTTTTAAAGGCTTGTAAATCGTAAATCGTTACAGATATTGAAAAAATGCACTAAATAAAATCTGTTGGAAATTTAATTCTCTTTAATTTTTATTCATTTTTTCTCTAGGACGCACTGTTTTCAAGATAAATTTATTTAAAAAAAAATTATTTTCCGAAAATGGTGCATCTCGAAAAAAATAAATAAGTACAAATTTATAGAGAATTAAATTTCCTACAATTTTTATTTATTAGGTGTAAAAATTTAAACTCAGCCACAGGGTAAATTTGAATTTTGTAGATTTTAGCCGAGTTTCATTTTGTACACCTAGAAGGAACACCGGGAAAATTATTCTTCAATTCTTTAACTCCTGAACTGCTCGACCATAGGTCGATGGACTCTAGTTTCTTAAGAACTACTTGCGTTAGAAAAAAAAACCCTTGACTGGTACTCTCCAAAACCCTTCCACGTTTGATAGCAGAGAGAAGAAGGGAAAAAAGGAGTAAAGTATTAAAAAAAAATTAAGTGTGTATTTTTTGTGCTTTGCTGCTATAAGCTAGATGTTTATAATATAAAATAAAATGAAGATCAAAGGAATTTCTGTAAAACTCTCAATGTAGAAGCCATAATACTAAGAAATATCACAATTTTTTCTTGGCACCTCGGTGAAAAACTTAACTTCCGTCTTTAAACGGTGGTGCTGTTCGTAGGTATTCGAGACTACGTAAAATCGCTTCGGGAGTCGGCGGCGGCTGTGGAAGATGAGCTCCTTGAGGGTGATATCCCGTTTCGTCCGCTGTGTACGTGATAGAATATGTCTGACCGTCGTCTCCGACGTATGAGTACGATCCCTGTGAGACCTCTCCGGCGTCCTGGCCGATCGTTTTCAACTGTCCTGTCTGTTCCGCCCTTGTACCGTCACCTCCTTCAAAACTATTTTAAAATCAGAAAAATCTGTTTGTTTTTTTCATACCTGTATTTGTAGGATCCGTCATGGTTGACATTATTGTCCAATGACACGATAGGAATTTGGGGCCTCTGCTGTTGTTGCTGTTGCTGTTGCTGTTGTGGTTGTGCCCTCTGTTGATTCTGTTGCCGCTGGAAATTTTGTTGAGGAAAGGCCAGAACTCCAGCCAGACAAGTTGTAACCACCAATGCCTAAAAATAAGGAAAAACATTAAATAAAAACCAGTTTTGCTCTTCCGTTTTTCGTATTAACTGGGTCTTTGGGTAAACCTCAGTTATGAAACAGTCTTCGTAATATTCTTTAAAAAATTCATTTTTGAACTTACCTTAAACATTGTTCAATGAGAACTGGATGATGAGAGGTAAGTCCGACTTATATAGGTCGAAAGTCCCAGTTTATTAAGGGGGCTTCGGGTGGTGGTAAAAATAAGCCGCGGGTGGGGACACTCAGCGATTTTGGCGGGCCCCACTTTTTTTTTCTTCATCAAGTCCGGCGGCTACCAAAGGACGCATCTCGCGGCTACTCCCTCCTCCGCCTTAGGACGAGATTCACGTAATAGAAAGTTGCATCATTTTATTGTCGAAGCGCACGAAGAGGGAACTGTGTCGTAGAAAGGCGTCAAGGGCGACGAAAGGTGACACCTCCTCGGCATTTGAATGTAAATTCTCGAAGGGCGTCCAATCTACGGAGCCTAAATGGCACAAAATCTACAAATTAATTGCGAATAATACACTTTTATATGGTTTTTGAAAAGGGTCTTCACTATGGGTCTCAGGATTAATATCCTTCACCATTTTTTTCCCCCAATTTTCCTTAGATTTCCACTTTTTTACCTAATATTACTTTCGTAATTATCTTTAAAATGCCAAAGGCTTCTTTCCAATTTTTCAAAAATGGCTGAAATATGTGTCATCAAAGTTAAGCCAATAGTTCACCAAATACTCCTTTATTTTCAAACTTTTTTAACTTCCTTAAAGAAGTTATTGTGATACCCTCGACGTCGGGTTTTTGGGAATGGTCTTCCAGACCCCGTAGGGTCAATTCGAATATTGATCTTTACCGATCTCAACTTTGTCTGTGGTGCCGGCCGTCCGTAGCATTTTTTCCGGAACCCTTTACGCCCACAGTTTTCATCCGATTTTCACCTTTTCACACAAATTTCTTTAGCCGGTGAAGAAGAATGTAACGAGGGCGATTTTTGAATTTCGAAAAACTGGCGGAGATACGTCTGTTTGAATTTTAAAAAATTCGCTGCGGCCGACCGTTGGTTTCCGATTTTCACCAAATTTTCACCAATTACTCCTTATTTTGTAAGAATTTTTAGTGTAAAAAATTGCCACTTTTTTTATCATTTTTTTTAGTAGGGAGAAATTTCGTACTCTACCCATTACGAGAGGGCACATCCCTAGGCCAAAGAGCCCATTATTTCTACCTTGACACTTAAAAAAATTAAAAAAAAAAACCGGAAAATTTTTGAAAAAAAAGGAAAACCCGGAAAATTTTAGGAAAATTTTTCCCCGCGAAGTTAAGCTTCTCCTTGGAGTACCTTTCGTTCGAAGAAAGCAAAAAAATTGGCGAAGTTTTCTAATCAGTAGGTTTTTAGATTTCTTTCAGAATCGACCTATTGCGATGGGTGCAGCAGTCGCGAATCAAATTTTATTCTTCAAAAAAAATAATTTAAACAAAAGTTAATTTTTATTTATAAGAAAATATTTTTAATTCGTTTTTGCTAAATGTGAAGGCCTTTTTTAATCGCTGTATCGTGATTCTTCTACGTTTAATGCAGTTCACGCAAAGTGCAAACTTAATTTTTGTTCTTTTTTTTCTCGGAGATTTGTTATATTTGAAAAAATTGAGATGAAAAAAAAAGGTAGGTTGGGAAGATAGGCCGTCTTACACAACTTGGCCTCTCACGATCCGGCATCTAATGCTCGACCACCATTGTTCTGGAGAAAGCATCGTTATATCACGACAGAGACCTTATTTATATTGCTCCAGACACCCACGCCCTAAAAAACGCTTAGTTATCACCTCCGATAAACGGCCAATTTAAGAAAATTTGAAAAAGGGTAAAAAAAAAATATACTACGGCCGGCCGGCACCACAGACAAAGTTGAGATCGGTAAAGATCAATATTCGATTTGACCCTCCGGGGTCTGGAAGACCCTTCCCCAAAAACCCGATGTGGAGGGTCACAATAACTTCTTTAAGGAAGTTAAAAATCTTAGGTAATACAAGAAATTTTCAGTGATTACTGAAGAGCTTTACCTCCGCCTCCGGAGACTTCCGAATTGAAAAATAAAATTTTTTTATAAAACCAAGATTTTTTTTTTATTCCTCCATCATTTTGAAAGTAAATTTTTTTTTTTTTTTTTTTTTTTTTTTTTTTTTTATATAATAAGCTTCTTATTTTAAATGGAGCTTTTTAGGGTGTTGATCAATAAGCTAAAGGAGGATTGACGGATTTGAAAGTGAGATTCTTCACCTTCCTACACTTTAGCGGATTATAATGAGGGGCCTCAGGTAGCCATCAAAATTATGCAACGGTTTAAGAAATTGGGAAGAAACTTGAAAAATCTTAATGAAGGCAAAGAAATTTTATAATTTATTTATAAAAAAAATATGTACAAATCTACATTTTTCCCAGTCCTTTTTTTATCCTTGTTGGTTCTGTTGTGGTTGAGACGCAATGAAATCCAGGGCTTTCTGAATCGCCGGCGGTATCGGTGGTGGAGTCGGGAGGTGAGCGCCTTGTGGTTGGAACCCTCCGACGTCATCGGCGATGTAGGTTACCTACGAAAAATTATTAGAGAGGATACTATGAGGGTTTATTCGTACCTGGATGAGTTGCCCGTCCGGTGCGGTGTAGGAGTAAGAGCCTTTGACGACAACGACGTTTCCATCTTTCGGATCCTGCGCCGGTTTCAGCGAGCCAGCTTCTTCACCTTTTATTCCATTCGCCGTCTCATAACTGTTTTGTTTTATTTTTATTTTAAAAATTATATTATATAATTATATATTATCTAGGGGGAAATAAATTTGTCAAACGGATCTGTTATGAAAGTTTATCAAAATTAAGGTGTACAACTCAGTTAGATAGGTAATAGTTCTTTTAGAAGACTAAATTTTTCGAAAAAAAATTCCAAGTTTTCTTTTTTTTTTTCGAAAAATTTTCCAGGTTTTCTTTTTTTTGCGCTTTTTTTTCCGAAAAATTTTTTAAGTTCTTTTTTTTCGAAAATTCTTTGAAGTGTCAAGGTAGAAATAATGAACCCTTTGGCCTACGGATGTGCCTCTCATAAACGGCTAGAGTATGAAATTTCTCCCTACTAAAAAAATATATGTAATTAAAAAGTGGCAATTTTTTACACCAAAAATTCTTTAAAAAATATAAGGAGTAATTGGTGAAAATTTGGTGAAAATCGGAGCAACGGTTTGGCCGCAGTGAGTTTTTTAAAATTTTAAACAGACATATCTCCGCCATTTTTTCGAATTTCAAAAATCGAACACTCCTTATATTTTGACGAATTTTTGGTGTAAAAAAATTGCCACTTTTTAATTACATATTTTTTTAGTAGGGAGAAATTTCATACTCTAGCCTTTTATGAGAGGCACATCCGTAGGCCAAAGGGTTCATTATTTCTACCTTGACACTTCAAAGAATTTTCGAAAAAAAAGAACTTAAAAAATTTTTTCGGAAAAAAAGCGCAAATTTAAAAAAAAAAACCTGGAAAATTTTTCGGAAAAAAAGAAAACTCGGAAAATTTTTCGATCGTTAGTTTCTTTTTCACCGGCTAAAGAAAGTGTGAAAATTTGGTGAAAATCGGATGAAAACTGTGGCCGTAAAGGGTTCCGGAAAAAAATGCTGCGGACGGACGGCACCACAGACAAAGTTGAGATCGGTAAAGATCAATATTCGAATTGACCCTACGGGGTCTGGAAGACCATTCCCCAAAAACCCGACGTTGGGGGTATCACAATATCTTCTTTAAGGAAGTTAAAAAGGACCTGAGTACATAACCTTAATTCAAATAAGTTAGGCTAAACCATCATGACCGATCTGTTTTAAAGGTTAGTATCACTCAGGTCCTCATTTTTTTTAATTCTTATTAAAACCGTAGATATTTAATCAATGATTAAATTAAACGAGTCGTTAAGGGGATATGAGGGTTAAGTTGGTTGTTTTGTACATATTTCGTTGTGAGCAACGGTTTTTCGGTTTCTCCCTTCTATCTTGGAAACCGTCGCTCAAAACGAAAAAATATCTTAAGTAAAAGTTGTAGTTACGAAAATTTACTACATAAAATATCTTATTGGTTTTTTCCGTCAGAGCAATATTTTAGGAGATATGAAGGTTTTAAGTTTTCAGACAGGCTCTGTAGGATTATTAGTTTTAACCTCATAACTCCTTAAATATTGCTCTTACGCAAATAATATACAAATAAATTTTTGTTGGAAATCTTTGTACCTACAACTTTTACTTAGGACATTTTTTCGTTTTGAGCAACGGTTTCCGAGATAGAAGGGAAAAACCGAAAACAGTTGCTCACAACGAAAAATTTGCAAAGCAACTCACTTAAGAACCCTCATATCTCCTAAAGTATTGCTCTGACAAAAAAAACCAATTAGGTCTTTTTTGTAGGAAATTTTTGTAGCTACGACTTTTACTTAAGATTTTTTCGTTTTGAGCGACGGTTTCCGAGATAGAAGGGAAAACCGAAAACCGTTGTTAACAACGAAAAATTTGCAAAGCAACTCACTTAAAACCATCATACCTCCTTAAATAGACGATTTGATTACCTGTATTGATAAGAGCCGTCCGGATTGTGTTCGTCCGTTTGTGAAATAATAGCGATCTGCTCGCCGGGCTTTTGCGGTTGCTGAGGAGCACTCAGGACCAAACCGACGAAACAAGCGAAGAGGACTCCCTGTAATTCGAGTATTTGTTCAACTGTTTTAACGAGAATCAGTTGGGTGAAAGGATCGGTTGGCCAATCCCAATGGTGTTCAAGGTGTAAAGTAGCATGCGTTTTACTTGATTTATTTTCTATTTTATGCTCCCTAATGAATGTCATCCAAGGGCATTGAAGAACCGAAAAAAAAAAAAACTTAAGCAAGATTATGGGACTATTATTTATTTTTCATAATATTTGCATAATATTTATCAACAATTGTGTACTTCTAGAAGTGGTTTTTTGTTAGGGCAGAAAAATCCTTGGCTTAACCTCTTCCCCTTCAAGCTAGATTGGTTATCAAATATTTTCCCTTAAAATAAATATATTATCCGGGTACGAAGGGCGAACTCGACAAAACGTAGTTTCGAGATATTCGCATTTTAAAGTTTTATGTTACGGGCGAACTCAACAGAAAAGTCATGCCCTGGAATGGGAAAAGGAGTGGGGGTTGTAGACTAGGATGGAGTTCGCCCTTCGTACCCGCTCGGATATCGCAGTTAGAGCTTTGCCGCATATCGGTTTTTACGTATTTAAAGGGGAAAAAAGGGCGAACTCAACATAAAAATTATATGGGTGTATTCACCAAGAGGTCAAGAATCTGAAAATGAAAAAAAAAAAATTTGTCCGATGTTGAGTTCGCCCTTCGTACACGGAGCGTCTCAATTAAACTTATGATTGAGCCTATGGCATTGGGCAAAAAACTGGGGGGGGGGAGCTATGGGCGCCAATTTCCCAAAGGAGTGGCAAATATCCACGGAAGTTTTTGAAATTTTACTTCCGAACAAAAATCCCACCACACAAGCAGAGGATCGAACCCAGGACTCCCAGGTAGGAGGCTTAACCGTCACGGGATAAATTGAAATCATTTATATGTTCAGAATCGGACAAATGAATCTGGTACTTCGCTTAGCGCTTAAATTACATAGATTGTTCAAAAAATAAGTTCCGCAACCCTTGCAAAATTCTATAAAAAGTAAAATTTTCTTATTCTGTGAAAAATCAAAACGTTTTTAAATTTTCATTTTTTCTTAAATATTTATTCCGTGACGTACTTACCGATATCATATTGGAGAAGAGTGAGAATGTAGCAAGTTAAAGATGGCACTTGACTTTTATACTCGGCCAATCTAAGCGCCCCCTCCTCAAACTAAGCATTACATTCAAAAAGAGGGATTTGCATTTATAAATACAAAATAAGCATCATTTTCAGATTTATCAAATCAAAAAGAGACAAATGGTAATGACACAATTATTCAAAATAATTTGGATGAAAACCTAATTAAAAATTCTTTTGAGTACTGAAGTATTTTGAATAATTTTATGGCATTAGTTTTTTTTTGTTTATAAGCCAAGAAAAGCGTAGTTTTGGAACCACGCCCGCACACAGGAGCGGACATTTTTTCCCCCAGTTATGATACCCAAAGAGAAAAAATTCTCAAAAATGTTTTGATCGATTTTTGGTACCAAAACTTATTATCAATTTTTTTATATTTATTTTAATTGCTAGAGAAAAATTCACTTTGAAGATAAAATTTAAATATTTTATTTTATAAAAATATAAAAATTGTTTAAAATGCACGACAATGGAATGAGAGGGTTAAGGTCGTTATGGTAAAAGGTGCTTGAGGCGCCTTTCGTTTTGGCACCTGGATTTGAAGAAGAAAGGTTAAGTCTCGATGATTCTCCTTTTTTTCACGTGTTTTAAGCCTTTCTTAAGCAAGTAAATCTCCTCTCACCTTTTCACCTTCATGCCTTTTGACCGAAATAAAAGACTTTGCAAAATTTAGGTAGTTACCCGACGTCTTCATATTTATTTTTCGTTTTATCTTCTTGAAATTATTCAAATTAGCATTTATAAATTACGATTAAGAAATTTTTCAGCTACATAGTTCTCTGACTATTTTAGTCGAAGAATGTTGAAATCGTGGTTTTTTTTCCTCTTTCTCTTTTTTTTTCTGATAGACGCAACATGCTTCTCATAATCAATAATTGACTGTCATTTTTTAAGACAAAAGTGCTAATAAACGTTCGATATGAACGCAACAAAAAGGATTCGTTATAGGTTGAAGTTTATACCTTATTAATGGTAAAGATGATTTGTTTTGAAAGTTCAAGAACGGTCAAAGGTTTAATAAATGTTTTATAGAAAGAAAATTAAGATTTGAGGGCTCTTTTTTTGCTAAAAAAGCGTCAAAAACGAAAAAAAAATTCTTCCCGGCATAAAATACGGGTAAGACGCCCAAAAAACCGATCAAAAGGCAGCAATTCGAGCAGAAAATTGAGAAACAAAATCCGGAAATTCAGGTCAAAACAGCTGACAAAAAGAGTTTCTTACCCAAAAGATCGAAGAAAACGAGAGTTGAAGTTTTTGGGCCAAAAATCAAGGGAAAAGCCCTGAAATGTGGAGAAAAAAGTGGTTTAAACGATGAAACAACCGAAAAACCTGTTAAACAGGGGTTTCTCGTCTAAAAAATCAAAGTTTTTTACCTCCAAAATTCGGAAACTGAGAAAAAAGAAAAGCCATAAAATGGTAAGTACAAAGTTTTACCTGGATGATCGAGGAAAACAATATCTTTGTTCCAACCGCAATTTGAAACTGGTTTGAAACTCCTGGAGTATGCGCAGAAGGAAATTCGACGTCGTTCAAATCGATTGTCCGTCAAATCTGAAGTCATCTGACGTCCAATATGACGTCCAAATCCTTACGCGCATGCTCCATGAGTTACAAACTGCGGTAGGAACAAAGCTAATAATGAGGGTTTTACGCTTTAAAACCGAGGAAATATCGAAAAAAAATCTGATCAATTCGAGAAATAAAGTAATATCCAATAACTTGAAACTCCTGGAGCACGCGCAGAAGGAAATTCGACGTCGTTCAAATCGTTTTTCCGTCAAATCTGAAGTCATCTGACGTCAAATATGACGTCCAAATCCTTTTGCGCATGCTCCATGAGTTTCAAAGTGCGGTAGGAACAAAGCTAATAATGAGGGTTTTACGCTTTAAAACGGAGGAAATATCGAAAAAAAAATCTGATCAATTCGAGAGATAAAGTAATAGCCAAAATGCCCAAAAACAATTATAGGTAGATGAAAGGAAAACCCCGACGAATTGCCTAAAAAGTGTATTCTTCCAATAATTTTGGCCATACGGTTTCATTAGGATTTTTAAAAGCCGGTTATCGAGTATCACAATAACTTCCTCAAAAGGAATTTAGCAGTAAAAACAATTAAAAATTTTTAATTTTTCCGACAGTTTTATTGATTGTAAATCTGATCGTCAAATAAGGTACTTGAGTTATAATGAGACATAAATGTTTAAAATTGAAAATAGCCTTGATTTGTCCTCATCCGACGCATCGAAGAAAGTGAACGGTTTTGCAAACCTCCCGCGCCGGCAATATTTACTTAACTGTTTAAAAATGCATTATTATTTATTGCCGACGATAATCCCGCAGTGAATAATTTAAAAAAAAAAGATTTATTGCTTAATTTGAAAGTTGTACTGTTCTTCCAAATAGTTCTCACATAAGAGTTAAAACATCATACTTTCCCTATTATTAGATTTGTTCCAACCGCAGTTTGAAACTGGTTTGAAACCCCTGGAGCATGCGCAGAATGATTTAGACGTCAGATGACTTCAGATTTGACGGACAAACGATTTGAACGACGTCTAATTTGACGTCCAATCCTTCTGCGCATGCTCCAGGAGCTGCGGTTGGAACAAAGCTATTGTGAACCACTTTTTTGGAAATTATAAATGCATACATGAAGAAAAAAGTTTGAAAGAAGTCTTTTGACTCCCGAAGTGCAAGGATGTGAGGTCAACTTGGACAGTCGTGTCTCTCCTTGGCATTTCGGGGAAGTGGAGAATGTCCACAGGATTTTCTGATCAAAATGCATCTTATAAATCTATTATCTCTCGGAAAACTAAATTTTGAAAACGTGTAGTTTAGAAAAAGGATAATAACATATACTTAGCATGATTAAATCGAGGTCAATGTGCACATCCATTGTCTCCTCGATCCGCTTACTTTATAAGTTAATTTCTTCTTTTTAGAACCTTTTAAACGTTTCAAAAGTTTTTTCGTAGTTTCATTGTTATATGTTATTTAATCCGCCTTCTATTTGACATTTATTTTCGTTATCTTCTTTTCGGTTGTAAATGAGAAGGTGTTTAAGGATTTTGAAATTTTCAAGGGAGAAACTTGCTTTTGAAATAAAATGTCATTTTGATTGATTTAATAATATTAGTATAAAATAAATCTGAGGAAGAGACAACAATCTCACGTCTGGTTTAGGCCAAAAATCTGGCAGGTTAGAACTTGTGGTGAGAAGAAGGGAGAACGAAGTTCCACTCTACCTTCCTGCATGCACAAAACGCCAGATAAAATATCCGGTTGTATTTAGGTTAAGTTACGTTTCGAATGCCTCCTACATTAGTGGTCTCCAGTGACAAAAATGGGAACTACTTTCATCGAGAAGCTGACTCTCCAATAGTTTAGTAAAACTGCTATTAGACGTAAATTTTTATTATTAAAACAGCATTTCACTATAATTTCTCATTTTTATAGGTTCCATTTAATATTATTTTTGAGATGATGACACTTTAACAATTTGCTTTAAACAGCTCCTCTTTACATAGTTCTTCGATTAATCAAAATATTACTTTTCGAAATTTCTTAAGATGTACTCTTTATTGGTTTAATGAAAATAAACTATTTTAAGCCAAAAGCTTATGTCTACTTACATTATTTCACTTTATACTTAAAAATTTCCAAAATATAAGGCTCTGGAAGGTGGCTGTATTATTCAAATCAACAAGTGCTTGGGCTTCGCCCAAACATTTAAGGAAGTTTTCGTTGGAAGCTCTTCAAACAAGTTTTTTCTTTTGAACCAAGAAATGCTTTTCCTCCCTGTTTAAGCCCGTTTCCCTCATCTTTTTGACTTGGAAATTTTAGAAACTCTTTTTACCCAATTGAGTTTTATGCTGAGAAACACTTTTTTTTTTTTTTGGCACTCCAGATTAAAAATGACAAAATAATTTAAAAATAACTTTATTAAATAAAATTGGCACATATAAAAATTCAGGAATATCAGAATTCATGGCAACCTGCATGCATAAAGCTTGTCCAGATTAACTGAAATATAAATTAAGATGAAAGAAACAAAAATATTGAAAAATACTTTTTAATGCAGAAAGAAGTTCTGAAACATAATTATCGTCATTGTTGTCTTTTCTGTTGCTCCGAATAACCGATAATTCATAACTAGGGCCGTAAAGAGAGAAATGCTAAAGCATAAAATGAATAAAAAATAATAAAAAACAAATATGAATTACGTGATGTTCTGGAATGTCAGGATTAATATCAACATTTGTTATAAGTGAGGTAAGGTAGGCCCAACATCTTGCAGTATTTGGAATATTGTAACCACCTAAAAATATTAAATATTTTTGAAAAATAAAAAATTTACCTCCTCCTAAGACCAGAGTGGGTAATCTCAAATTTAAAATTTTCCGTAGGCAATGCCCGTAGGATTTTTCAGTCAAATTGAATCCGCCTAAAGGATCGCCTGAAAGTCCGTCGGCGCCGCATTGAACAACGATGGCGTTGGCGTTGAAGATTTTGACGATACGATCGAAAACGTGATCGAAAATACGACAATAGTTTTTATCATCGATTCCTTCCTTAAGAGGAACATTTACAGAATGATAACGACCCGAATCTGTCCCTATATCATCGATTCCGCCGCTACAAGGGTAAAAACCAGGCTCATACTGATGAAAAGACAAAGTCAGTACTCGTTTTGTTATTTCAAAACATGTTTCCACTCCATTACCTAAAAAAAACCATAAACTTTTTGAAATTTAAGCAATACTACCAACCGTGATGGACATCCAGATCAACATACAAAATATTATCATAACAAGAGCGCAATTCCAAAATCCCAAGTACAACATCATTTATATAACAAAATCCTTCAGCCCCATCTCTAAAAAGTAATTTATTTAATTTATCACTAATCTGTGGTTAAAAATGTTTAAAAACCTTTGAGCGTGATGCCATCCGCCGAACCAATTAATGGCGACGTCGATAATTGCGGGCCAACATTTTTGCCGCGGTAAGAGTAGAACCGCCGATCGCCTTGCAGTAATCGCCGATTGCCTCCAACGGCGGACAATCATAACCTGATAAAAATCATAAAATTTCTTTAAAAAATTTAAGTTTTTTTCAATGGATTTTGATAAAATTGATATTGTTAGTTTAATAGTTTATCATAATTCATAACTTTCCGCAAAGTAATTAAAAAACTTTACAAGTAAATAATGGTGTTATTCACAGTTATGAATACAAATATTCACAGATATGAATACAAATATTCACAGGTATGAATACGAATATTCACAGGTATTAATACAAATATTCACAGGTATGGATACGAATATCACAGGTATGGATACGAATATTCACAGGTATGGATACAATATTCACATGGATACGAATATTCACAGGTGGATACAATATTCACGGTCATGAATACAATATTCACAGTCAAGAATACAATATTCACAGTCAAGAATACAATATTCACAGTCAAGAATACAAATATTCACAGCCATGATACAAATATTCACACAAAATACAAATATTCACAGCCATAATACATATTCACAGCATAAATATTCACAGCCATGAATACAATATTCACAGGTATGGATACAAATATTCACAGGTGGATACAATATTCACGGTCATGAATACAAATTCACGGTCATGAATACAATATTCAGTCAAGAATACAATATTCACAGTCAAGAATACAAATATTCACAGTCAGAATACAAATATTCACAGCCATGAATACAAATATTCACAGCCATGAATACAATATCACAGTCAAAATACAAATATTCACAGCCATAATACATATTCACAGCCATGGATACAATATTCACAGTCAAGAATACAATATTCACAGGTGGATACAAGTATTCACAGTCATGAATACAATATTCACAGTCATGAAAAATATTCACAGCCATGAATAAAATATTCACAGCCATGAATACAATATTCACAGTCATGAATACAATATTCACGGTCAAAAATACAAATATTCACAGCCATGAAAAATATTCACAGCCATAAATACATATTCACAGCCATGAATACAATATTCACAGCCATGATACAATATTCACAGTCAAAATACAATATTCACAGGTGGATACAATATTCACAGTCACGAATACAATATCACAGTCAAGAATACAAAATTCACAGTCATGATAAAATATTCACAGCCATGAATAAAAATATTCACAGCCATAATACATATTCACAGCCATGAATACATATTCACAGTCATAATACAATATTCACGGTCAAAATACAAATATCACAGCCATGAATACAATATTCACAGTCAGAATACAAACATTCACACATGATAAAAATATTCACAGCCATGAATAAATATTCACAGCCATAAATACATATTCACAGCCATGAATACAATATTCACAGTCATGAATACAATATTCACGGTCAAAATACAAATATTCACAGCCTGAATACAATATTCACAGCCATTAACAAACATTCACAGCCGAATATAAACATTCACAGTTATGACTACAAATATTCACAGAGTTGACTACAAATATTCACAGATGACTACAAATATTCACAGCCAGGAATAATATTCACATGAATAAATATTCACAGTTATGAATACAAATATTCACAGGTATGGATACAAATATTCACACCATGATAAATATTCACATATGACTAAAATATTCACAGCCATGAATACAAATATTACAATGAATTCACATATTCACCATGGATACAATAATCACATTATGAATATAATATTCAAGTTATGAATACAATATTCATAATGAAGCCACTCAGTTCAGAAGTAATATTCACCTAACCGTACTCCAAATCAAATTCATCTTCTGGGGTATACTTCATATTTATTTGATGAAGGTATTCTATGTAATCTGAAGAATGGAAGTTCTGGAGATCAGTTGAGTCGCGGGGTGCATTTATAGACTTTGACGTTTCGCAGTAAGCCATAAGCGTCGATCAAATCATGGACTATTTAGCCTAAAAAAAGGGTTAGTAATAAAACTGATGATTATAAAACGTAAAAAATGATGGTGTTTTCTAAAAAGGTCGATAAAAGTGACATACTCGTCCTAAAATGTTGGGAAGTTTAGAAGCTTGGTAAACGAGGTTTTCGTCCCAGACGTAACCGATGGTTCCGTAATCTGGCTTATCTAAATCAGTCGTCTCCCTTTTCTTTTTCTACTTCCGACTCCGGTGTCCGGAGGGTCGACTTCCATCGTCAATCAATGAATATTCCGGAAAACAAATGTCAAATTGGAGTGAAAAAGTAAATTTACCGGGCACCCGGGAAACAGTGAATGGTTTAACTGATAAGATATGCTTGTTGTCTGATGTCTCGGTTAGAACGGCAGAAGCGTACAGCCTTTACGTCATTATGACGTCATATTTGGTACAAAAGATCTTGCTCAAGGTATGACTCTTCAATAGCTTGTTTTTGTGGAATTTTTAGCCCTTCCCTTCAATTCTTATAATAGTACCGTCTTAACTTTGTCTGTGGTGCCGGCCGGCCGTAGCATTTTTTCCGGAACATTTTACGGCCACAGTTTCCAACCGATTTTCATCTAATTTCTCCAAATACTCCTTATATTTTTAAAAATTTTTGGTGTAAAAAAATTATCAATTTTCTACATTAATTATCATATTAGTAGGGAGAAATTTCATACGTCCACCCGTTACGAGAGGGACCTCCCTTGGCAAAAATATTATTTCTACCTTGACACTATTTAAAAAATTTAAAAAAAATAAATTTTTTAAAAAAAAAAAAACTTTTATATGAGGACCCCCCCCCCCCCCCGTTATACTGCCATCCTTTATATTTCACCCTCCGTTATACTTCCCATCCTTTATACTTCCCCCAACGTTACACATCCCATCCTTTATATTTCCCCCTCTGTTATGCTTCCCTCCTTTATACCGCCCTCCGTTACTTCCTTCCATTATACTTCCCCCTCCTATATTTTTACTTCAAAAGGAAGGAAGCTCTTCAAACTAGTACTTTAAACAATTTGCTGGTTTTTAGGCTTTTTAATTTTCATGCTAGCAATCAGTGTCTCAGAATGGCCGAATAAAACTTTTAAAGTACTGGTTTGAAGAGCTTCCAACGAAAACTTCCTTAAAGAGAAGTCTATAGGAGGGGGAAGTATGGGAGGGGAAGTATAACGGAGTGGGAAGTATGTGGGAGGGGAAGTATACTGAGGGGGAAGTATAACGGAGTAGAAGTTTATGGGAGGGGAAGTATAACGAAGGGAAGTATAACAGAGGGGAAAGTATAAGAAGGGAAAGTATAACAGAGGGGAAGTATAATGGAGGGGGAAGTATAAGGGAACGAAAGTATAAAGGAAGGGGATGCAGTAGGGAGGAAAGTATAAAGGAAATTTTCCAAGTTTGTTTTTTTTTCGAAAAATTTTCCGGGTTTTCTTTTTTAAATTTGCGTTTTTTTTTTTAAAAATTTTTAAGTTTTTTTTTTTTTTCGAAAATTCTTTTAAGCGTCAAGGTAGAAATAAGGGGCTCCTTTGGCCTAGGGATGTGCCTCTCGTAAAGGGTAGAAGTACGAAATTTCTCCCTACTAAAAAAATTAATAATAAAAGTCGCAATTTTTTACGCCAAAAATTCTTAAAAAATATAAGGAGTAATCGGTGAAAATTTGGTGAAATCGGATTAACGGTTCGGCCGCAGCAAATTTTTTAAAATTTCAAACAGACATATCTCCGCCATTTTTTCGAAATTCAAAAATCGCCCTTGTTACATTCTCTTCACCGGCTAAAGATATTTGTGAAAATTTGGTGAAAATCGGATGAAAATTGTGGCCGTAAAGTGTTCCGGAAAAAAATGCTACGGACGGCCGGCCGGCACCACAGACAAAGTTGAGATCGGTAAAGATCAATATTCGATTTTACCCTCCGGGGTCTGGAACCCTTCCCCAAAAACCCGACGTCGAGGGTATCGCAATACTTCTTTAAGGAAGTTAAAAATGCAAATGGTTTTGGAGAAAAAGCAAGAATATACTGAAAATAAGTAATTTGGTATAATATATTAATATTCGGTATAAACTTTAGACTTTCTATCTTAAATAACTTAAAAATAATTATTAAATATATTTTTACGATTTTACACTAAGTAAACCGTATTGTCAGCTAGCTTTTTTGTACAATATTCATGCTTTTTCAATATATTTTATCACAAACACTTAAAAATAATTTTTTTAAACTATCTACTTATAAAAAAATTCTGGAAACCTAACGTGCTATTAATACTTTTTATACAATAAAAAATGAATAAGACTAGAGAATGGAAAATTAGATTTTCCTTCAACTTTGGCATATTCGAGTGAAATCGTGGTAACGATTAAATCCCCGATGATGAAGGGTTTGAGTATCAAGTGAGATCAAAGGTGTCGATCGGCGACGTCTTTCAGATCTTGAAACCTCACGGGAGTCATAGCGATGGATACGTGAGAGACCATCGTTTTACTATCATCTTTCGATTTACCTAAAAATCATTCTTATGAGCAAAATACACTTTGCTTAGCGAATTTCCAAAATTTTGGGAATTCACTGGGCACCTGTATGAATGAAAAATCGTTATGAATCTTGCCTCGTGACGATGGTATAGCATGCTAATGTCATACAGCATGATTCTGTAACTGACCTCCGTAGCTGGATCCGCCCGGAGTGACAGAAAGGAGTCTCGGCCTTTTACATAAAAGAATCGTCTTATACGCCTGCCTATATTGGTTATTCATGATAACATAATAATCGGTTTATACATGCTGAGAGATACAGAAGATAAGATATAACGTGGAGTCCTGAAAAAAAAATTAAAATTAAATTTATGAAAAGTTGGCTAACCTGGATGTTTGACGTCATGATCGTACACTTTGATGATGGTTATAGGAAGGTACACATGAAAAGATAAGAAGATAGCCAGAACCATTTTAGTGATTCTCCACTCGTTTCTTTTTTTCTTCGCCTCTTTTTCTGATCGCTGTTTTCAGCGTGTTTTCTCATACGGCTTTCCGAGCTGTGTACACCCAGAATATCCTGGCGTAACAGCAGACGATAATCAAGCACGGGATGACGAATCCGATGAGGAAAAGCGCAGTTTTTGAGGAGCGACCTCGTTCATCTTTGGTTATCGAGCACGTTTTTATTTTTTCATCGTAAGCATACTTCCTGTCAAATCATCAATAACATTGAAAATGATATAACAAATTAATACCCCAGATGCCGACAAAAGTAGGAACTTGCATGCCAAAACTTAACGCCCAACAGAAAACTATCATGCAAGCTATCCATACCGGTCTATATATTTTAGTATATAGTCCATAATGTGCTATCATTATATATCTAAAAAAAAAGGTTAAAATTATAATCTTAAGCTACATGTCCAAAAATTAAAGACCGTTTGTATTTTGCCGGGCGAATTCTGCCAGATGGTAGCACTAGCTTAGCGGGAAGTTCCCCCTCCACATCGCAACTTGTCTCATCTCTCTATCTATCCAGTGTTGCTACGGCAGCCGTTCGCGATGGACGTCCCGACTACCGGTGCCGAGTCCCGGCGGTTGTGAAGTTCGCTCCGTCATCCGTCCAAGTAGCCACCTTCTCCTCGGCTTCCTTCGGTGATGAGGCATCCCATGCCGTAGATTCCTATAAAGTTGGTAGTAGCAAAAGTTTGAAGCAGTGAAGCTTTCCCCAGAGGACACCTCTGCTTAGAGTACTGCTTGTGCTCGTCCCAGGCAGTGGCCAATGGTTCTTTGCAAGTTTTTTGCACACAGAGATAACCAAAGGATTGACAAGCAGCGCCACTTTCCCCAGAGGACACCTCTGCTTAAAGTACCTAAAGGGACGTCCATCGCGAACGGCTGCCGTAGCAACACTGGATAAGATAGAGAGATGAGACCAGTTGCGATGTGGAGGGGAACTTCCCGCTACAAGCTAGTGCTGCCATCTGGCAGAATACTTCGCCCGTACGGCGGCAAAATACAAAAGGTCTTTAATTTTTGGACATCCCTCGTATATTATCATACATATTATCAGAAACAGTCGCTAAATATCATATTTTTAGCTAAACAGTCGTTGGATTGTATATTATCAACTAAAGAACAGCTAGATCGTCACATTTTCAGCTAAACAGTCGTTAAATCGTCATATTGTCAGCTAGACAGTCGCTAGATAGTCATATTGTCAGCTAAACAGCCGCTAAATCATCATATTTTTAGCTAAATAGTCGTTGGATTGTACTATTCTCAACTAAGCAACAGCTAGATCGTCATATTCAACTAAACAGTCGTTAGATTGTCATATTTTCAGCTAACAGTCGTTAAATCGTCATATGTCAGCTAGACAGTAGCTAGATAGTCATATTGTCAGCTAAACAGCCGCTAAATCATCATATTATTAGCTAAATAGTAGTTGGATGGTACTATTCTCAACTAAGCAACAGCTAGATCGTCATATTGTCAGCTAAACAGTCGTTAGATTGTCATATTTTCAGCTAAACAGTCGTTAAATCGTCATATTGTCAGCTAGACAGTCGCTAGATAGTCATATTGTCAGCTAAACAGCCGCTAAATCATCATATTTTTAGCAAATAGTCGTTGGATTTACTATTCTCAACTAAGCAACAGCTAGATCGTCATATTGTCAGCTAAACAGTCGTTAGATTGTCATATTTTCAGCTAAACACCGTTAAATCGTCATATTGTCAGCTAGACAGTCGCTAGATAGTCATATTGTCAGCTAAACAGCCGCTAATCATCATATTTTTAGCTAAATAGTCGTTGGATTGTACTATTCTCAACTAAGCAACAGCTAGATCGTCATATTGTCAGCTAAACAGTCGTTAGATTGTTACATTTTCAGCTAAACAGTCGGTTAATCGTCATTGTCAGCTAGACAGTCGCTAGATAGTCATATTGTCAGCTAAACAGCCGCTAAATCATCATATTTTTAGCTAAATAGTCGTTGGATTGTAATATTATCAACTAAAGAACAGCTAGATCGTCACATTTTCAGCTAAACAGTCGTTAATCGTCATATTGTCAGCTAGACAGTCGCTAGATAGTCAATTGTCAGCTAAACAGCCGCTAAATCATCATATTTTTAGCTAAATAGTCGTTGGATTGTACTATCTCAACTAAACAACAGCTAGATCGTCATATTGTCAGCTAAACAGTCGTTAGATTGTCATATTTTCAGCTAAACAGTCGTTAAATCGTCATATTGTCAGCTAGACAGTCGCTAGATAGTCATATTGTCAGCTAAACAGCCGCTAAATCATCATATTTTTAGCAAAAGTCGTTGGATTTTACTATTCTCAACTAAGCAACAGCTAGATCGTCATATTGTCAGCTAAACAGTCGTTAGATTGTCATATTTTCAGCTAAACAGTCGTTAAATCGTCATATTGTCAGCTAGACAGTCGCTAGATAGTCATATTGTCAGCTAAACAGCCGCTAATCATCATTTTTAGCTAATAGTCGTTGGATTGTACTATTCTCAACTAAGCAACAGCTAGATCGTCATATTGTCAGCTAAACAGTCGTTAGATTGTTACATTTTCAGCTAAACAGTCGGTTAATCGTCATATTGTCAGCTAGACAGTCGCTAGATAGTCATATTGTCAGCTAAACAGCCGCTAAATCATCATATTTTTAGCTAAATAGTCGTTGGATTGTACTATTCTCAACTAAGCAACAGCTAGATCGTCATATTGTCAGCTAACAGTCGTTAGATTGTTACATTTTCAGCTAAACAGTCGTTAATCGTCATATTGTCAGCTAGACAGTCGCTAGATAGTCATATTGTCAGCTAAACAGCCGCTAATCATCATATTTTTAGCTAAATAGTCGTTGGATTGTACTATCTCAACTAAACAACAGCTAGATCGTCATATTGTCAGCTAGACAGTCGTTAGATTGCCACATTTCCAGCTAAACAGTCGATAAATTGTCATATTGTCAGCTAGACAGTCGCTAGATAGTCATATTGTCAGCTAAACAGCCGCTAAATCATCATATTTTTAGCCAAATAGTCGTTGGATATACTATTCTCAACTAAACAACAGCTAGATCGTCATATTGTCAGCTAGACAGTCGTTAGATTGCCACATTTCCAGCTAAACAGTCGTTAAATCGTCATATTGTCAGCTAGACAGTCGCTAGATAGTCATATTGTCAGCTAAACAGCCGCTAAATCATCATATTTTAGCTAAATAGTCGTTGGATTGTACTATTCTCAACTAAGCAACAGCTAGATCGTCATATTGTCAGCTAAACAGTCGTTAGATTGTTACATTTTCAGCTAAACAGTCGGTTAATCGTCATATTGTCAGCTAGACAGTCGCTAGATAGTCATATTGTCAGCTAAACAGCCGCTAAATCATCATATTTTTAGCTAAATAGTCGTTGGATTGTATATTATCAACTAAAGAACAGCTAGATCGTCACATTTTCAGCTAAACAGTCGTTAAATCGTCATATTGTCAGCTAGACAGTCGCTAGATAGTCATATTGTCAGCTAAACAGCCGCTAATCATCATATTTTTAGCTAAATAGTCGTTGGATTGTACTATTCTCAACTAACAACAGCTAGATCGTCATATTGTCAGCTAAACAGTCGTTAGATTGTCATTTCAGCTAAACAGTCGTTAATCGTCATATTGTCAGCTAGACAGTCGCTAGATAGTCATATTGTCAGCTAAACAGCCGCTAAATCATCATATTTTAGCAAAATAGTCGTTGGATTTTACTATTCTCAACTAAGCAACAGCTAGATCGTCATATTGTCAGCTAAACAGTCGTTAGATTGTCATATTTTCAGCTAAACAGTCGTTAAATCGTCATATTGTCAGCTAGACAGTCGCTAGATAGTCATATTGTCAGCTAAACAGCCGCTAAATCATCATTTTTTAGCTAAATAGTCGTTGGATTGTACTATTCTCAACTAAGCAACAGCTAGATCGTCATATTGTCAGCTAAACAGTCGTTAGATTGTTACATTTTCAGCTAAACAGTCGGTTAATCGTCATATTGTCAGCTAGACAGTCGCTAGATAGTCATATTGTCAGCTAAACAGCCGCTAAATCATCATATTTTTAGCTAAATAGTCGTTGGATTGTACTATTCTCAACTAAGCAACAGCTAGATCGTCATATTGTCAGCTAAACAGTCGTTAGATTGTTACATTTTCAGCTAAACAGTCGGTTAATCGTCATATTGTCAGCTAGACAGTCGCTAGATAGTCATATTGTCAGCTAAACAGCCGCTAAATCATATTTTTAGCTAAATAGTCGTTGGATTGTACTATTCTCAACTAAACAACAGCTAGATCGTCATATTGTCAGCTAACAGTCGTTAGATTGCACATTTTCCAGCTAAACAGTCGATAAATTGTCATATTGTCAGCTAGACAGTCGCTAGATAGTCATATTGTCAGCTAAACAGCCGCTAAATCATCATATTTTAGCCAAATAGTCGTTGGATAGTACTATTCTCAACTAAACAACAGCTAGATCGTCATATTGTCAGCTAACAGTCGTTAGATTGACATTTCCAGCTAAACAGTCGTTAAATTGTCATACTGTCAGCTAGACAGTCGCTAGATAGTCATATGTCAGCTAAACAGCCGCTAAATCATCATATTTTTAGCTAAAAGTCGTTGGATTGTACTATTCTCAACTAAACAACAGCTAGATCGTCATATTGTCAGCTAGGCAGTCGTTAGATTGCCACATTTCCAGCTAAACAGTCGTTAAATCGTCATATTGTCTTTAATTTTTGGACATCCCTCGTATCTTACCTATTTATGGTGATCATTGCGATACATAGAAGAGAAACTCCGACATTTCCGTATCTAACGAGAGGGACTAAACCGCATAAAAAGTCACCATGGACCCATTCGTTAGTGATGAATCTGGATGCTGCGAATGGTAGAACGACGGCGCAGAAAAGAAAATCTGCTATGCACAAGCTGAAAAAGAAAGTGAAAAAGATGATCAAAAAATGATTTTACCTGATTATGAAGGCAGCTGCGACATTTCGGACTCGGGGACATCTCAATAATGCGACGACTGTGAGCAGATTTCCGAATAGGCCGACCGTCATGATTATGATGGTAGCCACCGCTGCGAATGTAAGCAGCGGTTTTGAGTACCTAAAAACAACAAGTTTATTCTAAACAGCGGAGTTTAAGGAGGGTCGCGACATCTGTTTTTCTTCTTCAAGGTGTTGTTTTATCTTTTCCCTCCCTTGAGAATGGTCAGGGGTGAATAAACTCCTCCTTAAAGGATACCAAAAATTCAATCGATCTTCCTACCGAAAAAGTGTTTGCCCACTCAACCCTGAACATCAATCATGATCAATCCGAGCAAACAAAGAACGTTATTAATTTAATTTCAGGGGGAAGGGAATAAAAAGGAGGAAAATTTAGAAAAAAAGAAGCACGACTGTTGAGTCAGAACAATAAATTCGCTTCCCCAAACAGCCACTTAGTCTAATTTGTTAGCGTAATAAATCCATCCGGTCGGGAAACTTCTGACCGGCGGAATTACTTTTAAAACGATTTTTTTTATCCTTTGACGTACAAGTTATTTGGATAGGAAACAAAAATGTTTCCAAGGAAAAAGTAAGGAAAAATCCTATAGAGGAAATTTTATTGGTGGCAGCGAATCCAGAAAATGTTAATAAGCGACTTTTAGTACTCAACAGTGCATTCTGTGATCATAATTTTCTTCAAAAGTGGATAATATCATCCAATGAAGCATATTGTCGCGTAAGTTCTAACACCGGCTATCTCATTTTTCCTAGGTTTTCAGGAGCGCAAAATACGGATTAATTTCTCATGGAATCAATGCAACACCTGTTGGCTAAATCGTGAACTACGCGTTGTCGTTGGTAATAAACTACCAACGGAATTCGATTCTCCACAAAATTTACCATCAGAAACAATCTAACTCAAAATTGATAAAAAATGACTTAGCCAACGACGCGTTTTCTGTTGGTAATAGGGTTAAACTACCAACGGAATTCGATTCTCCACACAATTTACCATCAGAAACAATGCCAAACTCAAATTGACAAAAATGACTTAGCCAACTACGCGTTTTCTGTTGGTAATGGGTTAAACTACCAACGGAATTCGATTCTCCACAAAATTTACCATCAGAAACAATGCCAAACTCAAAATTGACAAAAATGACTTAGCCAACTAGCGTTTTCTGTTGGTAATAGGGTTGTACTACCAACGGAATTCGATTCTCCACACAATTTACCATCAGAAACAATGCCAAACTCAAAATTGACAAAAAATGACTTAGCCAACTACGCGTTTTCTGTTGGTAATGGGGTTAAACTACCAACGGAATTCGATTCTCCACAAAATTTACCATCAGAAACAATGCCAACTCAAAATTGACCAAAAAAAGACTTATCCGGTGTTACTCACGCGACGATATTATGCTTTCAGAATTTTCGTTTCCTGCGATTTTTCTCCTAAGCCCTACTTTTCAAGAAATGATATTTTCAACTTAAAAATGACATTTTTTTATATTTTCAACTTAGTTTCTATCTCCGCATCTTTTCTAGTTTGGTTTATAAGCAAGAAAATTCGCTGATGACAAACAGCTAAGCATAACAAAGACCTTTTTGAATTTTTACGCCCACAAAACAATGACATTTTTTTGCACTTACTCGAAAATTCGTGAGAACATCCTTTTTATAAAGGAAACAATAGAGAACCCACATAACGCAGAGGAGCACAACTCAATTAAAAAAACCGATTAGAAAGATCGAGATGACATCACAACCCCACTTCTATCATTGACCTTTCAGCAATAAATTTTTTTACTATTTTTAAAAATATAAAAAAGATAAAATTAAAATCGAGTTTTTCAACTTGATTTATAAGTCAAAAAAGGTTTACGCTAATAACGAATTAATAGGACATTTAAAAAGTTCTGAACGATATTTCAAGGGGTTTAATCTTGACAGATTTTCGTTCAAAATTTTACAACTTCCTGAAAAACAAACATGTAACCAAAGTTTGTTTTGTGTGAGTTTAAAATGTGGTTTTAATTAAAGCTAACCCACAAAATTTTTTTGTATAACCTGAAGACAGAGATGGGCAAATCTTAATCATGAATATGATTAAGATTTTTAATCATAGGAATATTTTTCTGTGATTAAGAATAAGATTAAAATCTTAATCCAGAGATGATTAAGAATAAAATCTTAATCACAGGAAATCTGTGATTAAACTCTTAATCACAGGAAATCTGTGATTAATCACAGGAAGTCTGTGATTAATCATAGGAAAATAACGATTAATCATTGGAATTTGGGATTAATTAAAGAAAATAATGATTAATCATTGGAATTTGGGATTAATTATGGAAAATAATGATTAATCATTGGAATTTGGGATTAATTAAGGAAAAAGCTTGATCAATCATCAGAAAAATTGTGTAATCACAGGAATCTGTGAATATTGTCACCTCTGATCACAATTTACTCTCAATAACTAAAAACTCAAAATCTATCAATCTCTAACACTCCAAATTTTAATTTTACAACTCCAAAATTTATAATATTCAAATACATATTTTGGTTTGTCAAAATTAATTAAAGCGTAAAGTATAAAATTATACCATTAATCCCTAAATTTATAATTCATAAAATAATAAGCAAACTTCAGTTGAACTACCATAACTATTAATAATCCATATTGTAAGTTTAATTTTCAAAAATTTTGATTTGCCAATATTATAAATTTTGGAGTTGTAAAATTAAAATTTTGGAGTGTTAGAGATTGATAGATTTTGAGTTTTAGTTATTGAGAGTAAATTGTGATCAGAGGTGGCAATATTCACAGATTCCTGTGATTACACAATTTTCTGATGATTGATGCTTTTTCCTTAATTAATCCCAAAATCCAATGATTAATCATTATTTCCTTAATTAATCCCAAATTCCAATGATTAATCGTTATTTTCCTATGATTAATCACAGATTCCTGTGATTAAGAGTTTAATCACAGACTTCCTGTGATTAGTCACAGATTTCCTGTGATTAAGAGTTTAATCACAGATTTCCTGTGATTAAGATTTATTCTTAATCATCTCTGTGATTAAGATTTTATTCTTAATCATCTCTGTGATTAAGATTTATTCTTAATCATCTCTGTGATTAAGATTTATTCTTAATCATCTCTGTGATTAAGATTTATTCTTAATCATCTCTGTGATTGATTTTATTCTTAATCATCTCTGTGATAAGATTTATTCTTAATCATCTCTGTGATTAAGATTTTATTCTTAATCATCTCTGTGATTAAGATTTTATTCTTAATCATCTCTGTGATTAAGATTTTTCTTAATCATCTCTGTGATTAAGATTTTATTCTTAATCATCTCTGTGATTAAGATTTATTCTTAATCATCTCTGTGATTAAGATTTATTCTTAATCATCTCTGTGATTAAGATTTTAATCTATTCTTAATCACAGAAAAATATCCTATGATTAAAAATCTTAATCAAAATCTTAATATTCATGATTAAGATTTTGCCCATCTGCCTGAAGACGATAAAATATGATTAAAACTTCTAATGTCGTAAAAACGGCCGTGTAATTTCATGCGTAAAGATACCATTTTGTCAGCGTTTTACGCCCTTCCGGGGCTTAACTTCGATATTTTCCCTCGTATAGGTTATAAAAATATGCTCGGTTATAAATCGTTTTATAGGAAAACGTTGAATGGGGGTTATATTGAATTGAAAATGAATTTCACACCGTTCATAAAATTTTATTGATATTATTTTTTTTACTCTGCACTCAGTTGAGAAAATATTTCAAAATCCTTAAGTTTAATACGGTCACGTTTTCTAGATTTCTTTTTTTAAATAAAAATAAAGGAAGCAGTAATTAATGTTTGCTTAATTTATATTTTAAATCAGTGTTGGGCGTAATCGTAATCGCAATTACGATTACGATTGTAATCGCAAGTCGAATATAATCGTAATCGTAATTCCGATTACGATTACAATAGTATTGTATTTTTTTAACGATTACAATCGTAATCGTATTTTTTTTCTGCGATTACAATCGTAATTGTATTTTTTTCTGCGATACCATATAATCGCATTTTTTTAACGATTACGATCGTAATCGTATTTTTTCTGCGATTACAATCGTAATTGTATTTTTTTTTCTGCGAGTACCATTATAATCGTTTTTTTTCTGCGATTAAAAACGTAATAGTAATTTTTTCTGCGATTACAATCGTAATTGTATTTTTTTCTGCGATTACCATTATAATCGCATTTTTTTTAGCGATTACAATCGTATCGTATTTTTTTTCTGCGATTACAATCGTAATTGTATTTTTTTCTTCTGCGATTAAAATCGTAATCGTATTTTTTCTGCGATTAAAATCGTAATCGTATTTTTTTCTGCGATTACATCGTAATTGTATTTTTTTTCTGCGATTACATTATAATCGCTTTTTTAACGATTACGACGTAATCGTATTTTTTCTGCGATTACAATCGTAATTGTATTTTTTTTCTGCGATTACCATTATAATCGTTTTTTTTTCTGCGATTAAAAACGTAATAGTAATTTTTTCTGCGATTACAATCGTAATTGTATTTTTTTCTGCGATTACCATTATAATCGCATTTTTTAGCGATTACAATCGTAATCGTATTTTTTTTCTGCGATTACAATCGTAATTGTATTTTTTTCTTCTGCGATTAAAATCGTAATCGTATTTTTTTTCTGCGATTAAAACGTAATCGTATTTTTTTCTGCGATTACAATGTATTGTATTTTTTCTGCGATTACCATTATAATCGTATTTTTTCTGCGATTACCCTTATAATCGTATTTTTTCTGCGATACAGTCGTAATCGCATTTTTTTTCAGCAATTACGGCTCGTATATGACATTACTGAGATTACCCGACCAAATCGCAAGAAAAAAAATCCGATTATAATGGTAATCGCAGAAGAAAATACAATTACAATTGTAATCGCAGAAAAAATATACGATTACGATTTACATTGCAGAAAAAAATACAATTATACTGGTAATCGCAGAAAAAAATACAATTACGATTGTAATCGCAGAAAAAAAATACGATTCGATTGTAATCGTTAAAAAAATGCGATTACAATCGTAATCGCAGAAAAAATATGAATACGATTGTAACCGTAATCGGAATTACGATTACGATTATAATTGTAATCGTAATCGAAATTAAGAAACTTGCGATTACAATCGTAATCGTAATTGCGATTACGATTACCCCAACACTGTTAAAATGTAAACAAATTAAAAGAAAAATTCGCACCTTAAAAAAAATTTAGGATTTTTTTCTTATAAAAAGTGTTCTTTGGACGTTTTATGGCGAAACGACAAGTTCTTTAAATTGAAAGTTTCTTTATGTTCAACTGCGTTATGTTGAAACAACAAGTGTTTTTATCTCTGGTGAGAATTATGTTCAAATGCATTATGGTGGACGTTTTCGACTACTTTATGTCGAGTTGCAGATATTTTATGGTGAACGGTAACTCCGATTTATGCTATTTTATGGTCAAATGCAATATGTCGACACGTACCTCATAAAGACACATCTAAAAGCTTAGGAAAACATCAAAAACTGCAGAGAAGATTCTTTCACAAAGACAGCTACAATAAATTCTCTTTGTAGATTTAGAAATTGATCGAAGGCCTTTTATTTGCGCAGTAGAGAAGATCTAAAGTCTTTCGATTATATCAATCACAAAACAACAAAATTAAAAATAACGTTCTGACGAACTTAATCTTATTTTTAGATGAAAAACGTGAAGTCGCGTGTCAAAAGACACACACGTATGAACACGTGAATCAAGGGATTTTTCGAAGGTTTCCTTGTCAGCCTTTTAAATGATTTGCAATACGTAACACTTTTTTTTTCACTTTTCTTTTTATGGAAATGTTTAACCAAAAAAATTAGGTTATAAATTTTTTGTTTATCTCACGTTCTATTTAGCAACTAGGAAAAATTTAAAAAAGAAAAAACAGCAGAAAATATGATTAAGTTGAATAGTGGAAGTAAGAAAAACAAGCTAAGGAAATTGTATTTCCGATCCGATAAATTTCCAGAATTCAGGAAATTTCCGTTCGCTCTCCAACCACTATCGATTCTCTCGGTTAAACGTCTTGAAATTAATCCGGAGGTTTATTGTAGAATAAATAAATCTTAAATCTATATAGGTTGTAAATAAAAGGTTGCGTGCCCGGGTGCACTTAGTAGGTAAAAGTGGTGAAGGGTTTTGTCCCACCAGAAATGCGTGACTGGAAACATGCATACGACCGAAAAAAGGATGAGGGAGACTAAATACCTCGGGCATGATCATATATGTGGGATAGAGGTCGCCACACGGCTGCAGGGCCCGACGAAACCGCGCTCTGACGGAAAAAACAGTTACGAAACGAGAACGCAATTAACGGTACGAAACGGACGCGTGTGTTAAGTCTTCTGTTTGTTTTAAAACGTGTTTCTTGTGCTGATTTACGAATATAAAATACGAATCTTTATGTAAAAACGAAACTCTAAATAAAATAATCTTACCGCAGTCATTTCATTTAATGTAGTGAACCCTACATTTGGGGGCTCGTCCGAACCGTAAACATCGCGAGTGACGCGTGTTTTTTTTTTGTTTCTGTCTCGGTAAGACTTTTTGTTTTTTGAAGTTGATCTTGGACTTTTAAGCGCGAAATGCCTCGACGTAATAACACGATTGACGACGAAAGAGAAGAAAAAACTCCGGAAATTCGGTTTAACGACGTGTGCGACGCCATTCCTTCATTTTCTGGGACGACGACATGACTCTTCGAAATTTCGTCGCCTCGTTTGAAGAAACCGCGACCATTTGTAAGTGGAACGATGTTCAAAATTATTATTTATGAAGAGAAAACTTAAGGGCTCAGCCCTTATGTTTATAAAATCAGAAACTGGCCTTACGACGTTCAAGGCTTTGAAATTGGCCTTGTCCCATGAATTTGACCGGGTATTGAATGGAGCCGAAATTCATCAAATTTTATCAGATTCCCGTAAAACCAATGATGAGACTGTACGCCAATATTTTTATCGCATTCGCGAGATCGCAAACAGGGGGAACGTCGATGACTTTTCGCTTTTCTCCTACGTCATAAAGGGACTTCCCGATAACGCAAATAAGACTGTCTTATACGGCGCAACGACGATTGACGACTTTAAAGAAAAATTGAAAATCTACGAAGATATTTTGAAGCAGAATTCTCCAAACGATTCTAAACCACGGAAAGACCCGAAGAAACCGACTCTAATTCTACGAATACGGATCGCAAAACAAAGCAAAGCTGCCGTTTTTGCGGATTGCGGAACCACTCGTCTGAAAATTGCGATTCAAAAGGTAAAATCAAATGCTTCAACTGTAATAAGTTTGAAGGACATATCTCACGGGATTGTCCATTGAAAATGAAACAAACTCAAGAAGAACGATCGCCTTCTGTGACCTGCCTTCATGCCCCGCCGGTACGTCCTTTGTCGATGTTTTTAAACGTCAAATTCTTACGTCATACGACGAATGCATTTATTGACACAGGTTCCGACCTTAATTTAATGTCTTTTTCTTTTTTCAAAACAAACTTTGGAAAAATTATTTTGGGCCCTTCGATAAAAATGACCGGGTTAGATCGCCACGGCGTTTTCACGATCGGTGACTTTTCTTGTGACGTCACCATTAATGACGAGATATACGACATCCATTTTCATGTCGTTAACGATAACGTAATGACCTACGAAATTTTACTCGGAAAAGAATTCCTAATTAACGTACGTCTGGAGATAGAACGAGGCTCTGTTCATGTTTCTCCGCTGAACAGAACGGCCAACGAACATTTCCCGGAAATCATGAACATTCAAATCGATGAAAACGACGTAATCGATGTTGGAATTCCGAGCTTAAGACCTCTTGTACGCGATATCATCTCTAATTATCGTCCTGAGGCTACTAAATCGACGAATATAACGACAAAAATTATTTTAACGGATGACGAACCCGTTTTTCAACGTCCTCGCCGACTCGCTCCCTCGGAGATGAAGCAAACGAACGCTCAAATTGAGGATTGGCTTCAAAACGACATCATTACGCCCAGCGAATCGAATTACGCAAGCCCAATCGTTCTTGTCAAGAAACGAGACAATTCACTCAGACTTGTGTGGATTATAGAAAACTAAACGCCAAAACGATTAAAGACTGCTACCCAATGCCCATTATTGAAGAGCAAATCGACAAGTTAAGAGACGCTTCCATTTTTACGACCATGGATTTAAAAAACGGATTTTTTCACATCCCAGTCCATCCCGATTCCCGAAAATTTACGTCTTTCGTAACGCCGATGGGACAGTACGAATTTCTGCGCACTCCTTTCGGGCTGTGCAACGCACCCGCTGTCTTCATACGATTTATAAACCACATATTTAAAGATCTGGAACGAAAAGGAGTAGTTTTCATATACTTCGACGACCTCATCATTCCAGGACGAGATGATACTGAAGCTGTGGTACACTTAAAAGAAGTTATCCAAAGATGTCGAGAATATGGTCTTCAGATCAACTGGAAGAAGTGCAAGTTTTTTCAGTTTTCGATCGAATATCTTGGAAACGTCATCGAGAAAAATAAGGTTAGTCCTTCGCCTTCTAAGGTTAAAGCCGTTCTATCGTTTCCTGAACCTCATACTTTGAAAAATTTACGTTGTTTTCTCGGTTTAACGGGCTACTTTAGGAAGTTCATTAAAGATTATGCGGTCATAGCGAAACCTCTGACGAATCTTTTGAAAGGAAAGCCGACGACTATTTCCTTTAAACAAGATCATCGTGTTGCTTTTAACATGCTGAAAGAACGACTAGTATCTGCTGACGTTCTGAGGATTTTTGACGTCAATGCTGATACCGAAATTCATGCAGACGCGTCTAAGGATGGTTTAGGAGCCATACTAATGCAACGAGATCCTGAAGATGACACGTTTCACCCGATTTACTATATGAGCAGGACAACGTCACCCGCTGAGAGCAGGTACAGTAGCTTTGAACTTGAAGTGCTCGCAGTGATAGAAGGATTAAAAAAATTTCGTATCTACGTCATTGGGAGAAAGTTCAAAATAATAACGGACTGTTCTGCCTTCAAGTTAGCGATGGAAAAGAGAGATATAACGCCAAGAATCGCACGTTGGGCAATGTTTTTACAAGAATACGACTACGTCATTGTTCACCGGAAAGGAGATCAAATGCGACATTGCGACGCGCTGAGCAGAAACCCTGTGGTGCTCGTCGTCAGAAATCAATTCCTAGCCCGAATACGTGAAGCTCAGACAAACGACGGTGAGTGCAAACTTAAATTCCGAATTCTTGAGACGCAACCGTTTGACAACTACGTGATTCGAGACGGTATTCTTTTAAGGAAATAAATGGCGAACCGAGATTGGTCATACCGGAGAATATGCAACATGAAATATTATCTTCGGCGCACGAGAACGGTCATTTTGGCAAAACGAAAATGAAAGAGATTCTTCAACGCGAATATACGTTTTCCGATATGGACAAGAAGATAGACACTTATATACGAAATTGTGTGCGATGCATCTTATGCGAGAAAAAGAAAGGCAAATTGGAAGGAGAACTTCACGCTATTGATAAAGGTGACACGCCTCTCCAAACGTTCCACATTGACCATTTGGGTCCACTGCCGTCTACACCAAAGAACTACAAATACGTTTTTGCGGTTGTCGACGCTTTCTCCAAATTTGTCTGGCTTTTTGCCACTAAAACGACGAACGCTACGGAAGTTATCGACAAACTCTCTTTGTTGGCGACTCACTTTGGTTTTCCAGCACGAATTATTTCCGACAGAGGTAGTGCATTTACGTCTTCATCATTCAAAGAATTCTGCGACGCCAACAACATCCGACACATCGAAACTACGACAGGAATTCCGAGGGGAAATGGTCAGATCGAACGCGTCAACCGGACAATTATCCCCATAATAGCGAAAGCCTCGCTAGATCGCCCCGAGAAATGGTACGTCCATCTTCCGACAGTCCAGCGCGCTTTAAACTCGACTGTGCACAGGAGTATTGGTACGACGCCTTTCAAGATTCTTTTTGGGACCAACATGAAGATGCCTGAAGACCTTCGCCTTCGGACTATCATCGAAGAAGAGGTTGTGAAGCAATTTTGCGACGATCGCGATGCACTTCGAGACGCAGCGAAAACGCAAATTCTTAAGGTGCAAGAAGAAAACGCCCAACACTTTAATAAAAAACGACGCCATGACCCTTTTAAAGTGGGAAGCTGGGTTGCCATCCAGCGAACGCAATTTCTGCCCATGGGGAAGACAAGGGCAGTGTTTTTGGGCCCCTACGTTATTAAAAGGGTAAGAGGACCAAATCGCTACGACGTCGAGCGTGTTGGCAATGGTGAAGGCCCACGAGCGACATCTACTTCCGCTGATCACATGAAGTTTTGGCCCAATACGGACGGACGCTCGGGGACGAGCGCCAATCTACAGGATGGCCGAATGTGGGATA
The DNA here is from genome assembly GCA_014119065.1 of Orius insidiosus. Classification (NCBI taxonomy): domain Eukaryota; kingdom Metazoa; phylum Arthropoda; class Insecta; order Hemiptera; family Anthocoridae; genus Orius; species Orius insidiosus. The sequence goes on along the minus strand of JACGAQ010001296.1, from coordinate 17,988 downwards.
GAGGTCGCCACACGGCTGCAGGGCCCGACGAAACCGCGCTCTGACGGAAAAAACAGTTACGAAACGAGAACGCAATTAACGGTACGAAACGGACGCGTGTGTTAAGTCTTCTGTTTGTTTTAAAACGTGTTTCTTGTGCTGATTTACGAATATAAAATACGAATCTTTATGTAAAAACGAAACTCTAAATAAAATAATCTTACCGCAGTCATTTCATTTAATGTAGTGAACCCTACATATATATAATTCATTTTATTTAACTGATGGGAACTCATCGCATGTCGTGTCTATTAAAAATGAGGGGAAAAACGAGTTTGAAGGCCTAACTTAATTTCAACTCCTGGGAGGAAATGATTAGGGATTTGTCGGCCACAACTCACAACTAGACATCAATATAAAGCGGCGACGACAAAAAGTACTCCGAAAGCATTTAAGTAGATACAAAATGTTTATTTAAAACAGCGCGGCGGGGGCTTTTGCCATAGTGCTGTCCAAATTTCTGAAGTGAGTGGAATGGGCAAATGACTGAAGAAAAATAAATACCGCGTTTCTCGACCAAAAAATCGGGGATAGCAACCAAAAAAGATGTTTGACCGAGTAAAACGGGTGTTTTTACACCAAACAAATCTAGGAGAAGGGCTCAAAAGCCGTGCAGTAGGGTGCTAAACGTTTAACACCCGTTTTTGGGTGCTGATAGCTCAAAAACCCGATGAAATGGACTTTTATAGACAAGGAAATCTAGGAAAAGGGATCAAATCTCGGGGGTAGGATGGTAAAACGGGTGTTTTTACACCAAAAAATTGAAGAAAACGGCCCAAAGCCGTATAGTAGGGTGATAAACGCTCAACACCCGTTTTTGGGTGCTGAAAACCCGATGAAATGGACTTTTATGTACCAGGAAATCGAGGAAAATGAATCAAATCTCGGGGCTAGGATAGTTAACGGTAGGATGGTAAACGGGTGTTTTTACACCAAAAAATCGAGGGGAACGGCCCAAAAGGATGTTTGAACCGGTAAAACGGGTGTTTTTACACCAAAAAATCGAGGGAAACGACTCAAAAGGATGTTTGAACCGGTAAAACGGGTGTTTTTACACCATAAAATCGAGGAAAAGGGTGCTAAACGCTCAACACCTGTTTTTGGGTGCTGACAGCTCAAAAACAAGATGAAACAAGACCTTCATAGACCAGGAAATCGAGGAAAATGGATTTAATCTCGGGGTAGGATGGTTAACGGTAGAATGGTTAAATGGGTGTTTTTACACCAAAACATCGAGGAAAACCTCTAAGAGATCTGGGGACAACGGGAAAACGGGAGAAACATTATGAAGTTTAGATAATATGCCTAGTGCATTTCATCCAGTCTTCTTTGAAATGAAAACTAAATTCTTGAATAACCGTTGAAAATGAGCGAAAAATGTAAGTTATGTAAACGTCGAGGGGAATGAAAGATGGAAACTTTTGACGGTAAAAAGGCGTGCGTGAGATCGATAAATTCGGAACTATCAGTGCGAACCTCTACGTCTCGGAAGTCTTTTTATCGTTTTTTTCGGAATGGGAAAAACCAGGTGAGTCGTTTATGCTTACTCCGCCCGCGCCTTTTAAAACATTTCGTGACTAAAAAAAAAGGATTGAGATGTCGCAACCTTCCGGGTTTGAACTTCCGCGCGATTTTTCGTTTTATCGAGAGGCACCGAAATTATTCCGCCTCGACGAATCCCGAAGGAGAAGGTCGATTTGACATCTCGAGAGAGTTTCAATTAAGCTTATCATCTATCCTTGCTCTCTCCGTTCAATCTAAGATCAAACATTTTTAAAAATAAAACTATTTTATTACGTTTTATTTAAAACGGATTTATTCCCGGGAGCAACGTTTCAAACAAAGGTTGAAATGTTCAAAAAGCAAAAATATATTTTTGAAATTACGTTAACATCACGTAATATCCCAACACCAATTCAATTTACACAGAATCTCATTAAATAAGATATTTCAATATTGAAACAGGCCTATTGATTTACGCAATATCGACCAAAATTGGTTAGTTACGCACAAAAAACGTTTAAAAAGAAATTAAAATTGATACTCTTTTTAATATAAAATGAGGAAAATACACTTTAAGGTATGTCAAGGGTGGGCCGAAAATTCTTCAAAGGGTTCAAAGAATTTCGTGGAAAATTCCGGAGTTTCTCAACACAAGGAACTTATTGAAGAAAGCGACGTGCCATTTTTACCAGAAAAACATTTGAAACCCTCAGTATCCGAATCAAGGAAACCCCAAAAGGGAAATTTAAATGCATCGGAGCGGGTATACGATAAAATTCGACATCTGGGGCCAATCTTTTCATTCCAAAAAAAAAAATCGCGACAACTCACATGCGAAACTCAGATAAACATTCTTTAGCGAAAACGCAATCACGATTCTATATTTTTAAAACGCGGATTATCCGAGAAAAAAAGTCAGCGAAATGGAAATTTTATTTCAGATAAAGAACACAATAAAAACCGAAGTTATAATAAATCAGAATATTCTACAGCATTGAAAAATCTTTTCTAATGAATATAAATAAGGCGACTTGAAAATCGTAGATGAACCTATTTTAGTGATATATGAGGAGGAAAAATACAAGGAAGTAAACGTCAAATCGATGTACAAATGACACGCAATAAAAAACAAGATTTTTAGGTCATATCGTGTCGGATTTTGACACATATGGGATCACCGTATTCGAGGTAACACCCACTCGTTTGACTAATTCCTTTGTCCCGAATTACTGTATCATTAGCATCGAAATTTTAAATTGTTTTCATTACATTTGAAACTATTTTTTTTTTCTTCCTAGAAGAATCTTCCCACTACGGGCATAATTGCGCAAGGTGATACTCAAGATCAACGACCGAACGTAAATGTTTCTATGACGAATCGGAAAAAAAAGAATGATCTAAATAGACGTTTACCTTTATTGGATTTTAATCCGACAATAAAAATGCTCCGGTTTAAAGACCTCGGAGAGGTTCAAGGATTCTGTGTTAGAAATATGGAATTTAAAACTTTTTTTTCCAATGAGATATGTGGAAAGAATCTTTCTACCAATAATAAAGCGGCGTCGCTGCTGGGATCGAGGAGGTTCCCTCTGGGCCTTAGTCCGTTAAACAAAAAGGGTGAAAAAAAATTTTTTTTGAGGAAAAAATTTGAAACACCAGAAAAAAAAACTTGCTTTTTCAGGGTCCTAAAGATAAATTTCCAAAAACCATCTGTCGAGGGTATGACAGGAAGATTCACAAAAAATTCTAAGACCTCCGGAGAATTGGAATATAAGATTGGAAGCCATACACCGTATTACAACAGGATAGACATCCGCCCAAACGTGGAAAAAAAAGAGAAAAAAATTTCACCTTCAAACAGAATTCTTACCTCGCCATGGATCTCTTAAAACGTGATTTAACTGAATTATACCTCGAATATGATTTAAAAAATCCTCCATTAGCTTACCTGCAACAAAAAAGAAAAAAAATGAATTTTTAAATCTAAAAAGCGCATTTTTTATACAGTACGAAAGGGTAAAAAGCGATTTTTTTTTCTCTTAATTGAGATACTTGAAGAGTTCTTTACAGCATATATTAAGTTAATTAAGCCCTTTGATCCTCTTGGCTAGCGTAGTGCGTTTAATTAACTTTGATGACTAAAGATTCGTTGATTCCGACTATTCTAAAACCAAAATAGATAACATCCTGAAAATTCAAAGCTAAAGTCAGGGAAAAAAGTAGTTTAAAAAATTAAGACCCTAAAAAAGGATTTCTGATATTTGAATCGAGGAAACTCGTTATTTCCCTAGCTTCACCTTGAGGAGAACCTTTCCAAACTTAGAACAAAAACTCCTTGTTAAAGGAAAGATCAAAGTCGTGGCATTCGTCTTTCTTAGGAGGCTTTACATGCGTAAAAAGTCGAAATCCGGCGATGATCTCACGTACGCAATTTTAATATCGTGATTTCCTATTTCTTTAATCACAACAAGTGGAGCTTTAAAAACGAGGTCATTTAACTAAATTCAGGAGTTAATAATCCATGTTAATCTATTTCGTACGAGTAAACTATAATACAAACTCTACTCGCTTATACTCCCACTAAAGTTGACGAAAGTAAAACAAAGTTCGCAAATACTAATTTTCACCTCAAAAAAGTTTTACCACTTAAAAAACCTAATTCTAAAAGCCAAGTTACACAAGTTCTCTTTACGGCTGTCAAAATTTTTCATTAATATTTAACAATTTTCAATAGTAACTAGCATATACGTTTTAATACAATTGAGGCGCTCCGGGTACGAAGGGCGAACTCGACATCGGACAAATTTTTTTAACTTCCTTAAAGAAGTTATTGTGATACCCTCGACGTCGGGTTTTTGGGGAAGGGTCCTCCATTTTTTTTCATTTTCAGATTCTAGACCTCTTGGTGAATACATCCATCCCCACAAAAAACACCCCGTGTAAAAAACACCCGCCTCGCAAAAATCCTTTTACATCAGCCGGAAAAAGTTGTGATAACAACTTCCCCGCCCTCAAATGAGCGAGAAGAGTCGATACGCCCGAGTGGTAGGTACGATGATGTGAGAAGCACGATGCCCGTGCTCCCGTTTTCAATGCTCCCCTTGGCGGCATCGCGAAATGCTTTGTATCAGTGATTGCCGTATTTATCAAGCCCTGGAACGTCCTGGAACGCTTAAGAATTACTGTGTTATCACTGAGTTCCTAACTAATCACTAGTATACACCCCATACACATACATACACATACCCCCCCCCGTACTCACATGACACTACGCCTTCATCTACGTATGTCTGAGTGTTTGAATCATAACGATTTTTCCCGAAGAACGCACAGCACGTCTTAACTACGTCCCTGTAAACAAACATTTCGCGATGCCGCCAAGGGGAGCATTGAAAACGGGAGCACGGGCATCATGCTTCTCACATCATCGTACCTACCACTCGGGCGTATCGACTCTTCTCGCTCATTTGAGGGCGGGGAAGTTGATATCACAACTTTTTCCGGCTGATGTAAAAGGATTTTTGCGAGGCGGGGTGTTTTTTACACGGGGTGTTTTTTGTGGGGATATCATATCTTTTTGTAGTTTAAATTCAAATGAATCGTAAAACTCCTAAAAGAACCGCGCGTTGTTTCAGTTGCCCGGGAAAAATGGTCACTGGTCAAATTGACCCTGAGGGTCTGGATGACCCATTTCCGAAATCCGTCCTCATTACTATACTCGTCCTCATTGCTAAACTCAGAAGGAAGCTCTGTGCACAATTTCAAGTCGATTGGTCTTGTCTCCAGGCTGTGTACCCGTTAAAGTGGCTAAAATTACCCTAAAATTTCAGTTTTTGTTCCTAACTTTTTTTAAGTTAAGATTCGGGGTAAATCTTTCAAAAGGCACTGGCTCAAGTTGAAAGGAAGCTCTGTGCAAAATTTCAAGTCAATCGGTGCGCTAGGAGAGGCTGTAGCCTTGTCTAGCTGAATAAGAAGAAGAACACGGTAAAGGCGAAAAACCGGGTTTTCAGACTTTTATATCTCGGCTCCCTGTGGACCGATCGACTTGAAATTTTCAGCGTTTACTCATATCATATCAAAGTAAATCTGTAGCAAATTTCAAGTCGATCGGTCCACAGGGAGCCGAGATCCAGATACCTGAAAAACGCAAATCGTGACGTCCAGTAAACATACACTTGGTAGGTACCGTTTTCTGACGTCTTCGGAGTGTTGCTTGGCGGGCGGAACGCTACCGCGTTCCTAGATATAATTTTTATGTTGAGTTCGCCATTTTTTCCCCTTTAAATACGTAAAAACTGAAACTTTAAAATGCGAATATCTCGAAACTACGTTTTGTTGAGTTCGCCCTTCGTACCCGGAGCGCCTCAATTATAGAAATAGGTCATTTTAATAACTCCTTTTTTATACCAAAATAAAATGACTTCCTTTTCCTTGCATTAATCCTACGTCCTTAATAAAAAAGACCTTTATTAAAAAACAATTTAATAAAGAAAAAAGTAAAGAAAATGATTTTTTATAGAACATTAAAGTCCCACTTCGAATTCAATGAAAAGGTAAACATTTCTACCCGAGTTTTAAAACTGTGTAGGTAGATTTAATTTTTTTTATTATAATTGATTGAGACTTTTATTGGTTTATTTAGTTTTAAAGTCGTATACTCTGGATTTTTTTATGCAAAAAAAAATATTTTTCATGAAAGTTTTATCTCTCATGTCGAAAATAAAAGGGTAGATTCATTATTCAGGCAAGCAGAAAAAAAACTTTAACAATGTTTGTTCAAATCATTTTTTAAAATTAGATTTATGATTTTAAATTTTTTAAAAAAATTAACTAAACAAGCATGCTGTCAATTGGAAGGCATTAATTATTGAAGGATGAAAAATATTTTATCGAGGCTTCCTCCAAAGAAGAGAAATCAGATAAAAATCCCCTTCGTTTCAGGAAGTTTCGGGGAAAAAAAGGACGTTTTTGGACGTTCGTCGCCCTTCTTTTTTTTATTGACCGTAACCGTAAATCTTAAGATCTCGCCGATAGACACGTCTCTTCCATGTGGGCTTCAAGGCTTATTTTTACAATCTTCCAATAAACTTTTCAGATTTTTTTTCATTAACGTCGGGTTAATAAAATGATGGAATAACGTCATTTCAGGGTTGTTAATGTAGAGAAGGGTTTGGATTGAAAATTCATTGGTTTTGTCACATAAATCCCGGATTGTAATATCCAGGTTGTATCTTATTCAACGCATGCGTGTTACCACATAAAAACCCCGCAAAAAAGTCCCTTTTTCCAAGTATTGTGATTCTTCTTTTGTTTCCCACATCAAGCTTTTCGCCCGAAAGACTTCCGACGTTTGAACTATCCGTGACAATAAATAAAGAAAAAAACGGAGAAAAGCGTCGAGGACAAAATGGAAATCTGGTTTTCAAATACAATACGAGAAAAGATTTCGAAGGACGTTAGGGCGTTTTTTAAATAAATAATATGTAAAACTATATAGACGTGTAAAAACCGGTTGATTTTGTTGTAAATTGTCAGCTGATTCATTGGAAATTGCGTCATAACGCACGAGACTCGGTTAATAGGGCTCTTGCGCAAAACTCGAAAGTCCTTCGATAAATTGGAAAATCCTTTGTTTTGAAATAAAAAGGGACGTTGAGATTTCGAGGGACCCAAGAAGATACGAAAAAAAATCGCCAAAATGAAGAGAATTTTTTTTTTCTCCATAGACTTGACAAGTTCAAGTTCGAAAGGGAGAGGCTGATCTAAATTTACAAGATGTAGCTCGCGATTTTAAACTAATCGCTCTCTTCCTGCTTTCTCTAAATTTCCATCGTTCAAAATATAAAAAAACAAACTTTTTGGAATCGCCGTAAATGCTTCAAGGACTATAGATTTAGGCGACCGACATTTCCAACTGTGCGATATTGATTTTCATGTTGACACAAAACTAGTGATTTCCCATCGGTATTAATTAACCAGAATGATATTTGCGTATACGATTGTTCAACGCATTTTTCATCCCCAAAATTTAACAAGTTATCAATTACGTGATATATTGATAGTTTTTATAAATAATTATTTTGGTTTATTTAATCAAGAAAACAATGAAAATTATTTTAAAACGTGCTCATAATCTAATGATAAAAATTAGAGATGGATATAACAAGTAATCACTTGACCCAACGCGTGGCCAATTATAACTTTGAGATAAGTTAGGAAGAGGCTGGTACAAATAATTTTATTTTTTATTAGATAATAAACGCAGACTAAAGAGGGCTTAGTTCAAGGATGAATCACCAATTTTTTAGATAAATTTTTTTAATATCGAAAAGGGAAGAAAAACTTTTAGCTTCCTTCAGTTTTAAACGATCAATCACTTGTTGATTAAATCAAAGGGCCGTAGACGTGATTTAGTGAAGTTGAGGATCGTTTCCGCGGTCTTCTATGTCCTTTTACATTCTTTGTTCCTCTTTTGACCCGCTAGCCCATTGACTTATAAACCAATTATCCGAGTTCCGGGTGCTTCCATTACGTTATTAATTTAATTAAACCAATTAAAATTCTAGAATGCGAAATTCCTGGAGATTCTGGACACTGTAGACTTTATACAACAATGACCCGAATTTTGATTAAATCTTCAAAGCTTGAAAAAATGATCAATCATCCCACTTCTAGCGTTTCTGAAACTTATGATCGATCGAGACATGTTTGAATGCAAGGGTACGTTTTAACAGTTAATACGGCGGCGTTTTTCTTTGAAGTTATGCTCCAATTTTGGGAAAAAACTATTGTTTAAAAATTTTATTCTTCTAAATTCCTTAAATTATTGTGATACCCTCCACGTCGGGTTTTTAGGGAAGGGTCAAATCCAAATCGATCTTTACCGGTCTCAACATTGTCTGTTGTGCCGGCAGACCGTAGCATTTTTCCGGAAAAATAAAACTTAAGAAATTAAAAAAAATTCACAATAAAATTTTTCAAAAAAAAAAAATAATAAAATAATAACACAATAGAAAATTTTTCAAAAAAACTTGTCGTTATAGTCCGTTATACTCCCCTTCGTAATACCCCTCCTTCCCCTCCTATATTCCCCTCCTTATACTTCCCATACTTCCCCTCCTTTATACTACCTCCCTTATACTTCCTCTCTTAATACTTCCCCCTCCGTTATACTTCCTCTTTAATACTTCCCCTTCCTATATTTGACTTTAACTTCTAAAACGTTATTGTGATACCCTCCACGTCGGGTTTTTGAGGAAGGGTCTTCCAGACCCCGGAGGGTCAAATCGAGTATTCTAAAAAGTTAAAAAGGGATTATTTCATAATTGAAGGAACCCAAAAAATTCCGATCAATCAAAGAGCCTTAAAGCTTTTTTCCGCGTAAAAACGTTTCCAGATCAGCTCGCTGAACTGGAAAATGTGAAAATTGACTTCATTTTTACAAATCCAATGTTGCTAATTTTATTTATAGGCATCTTATTTCCTTATTACCAACATTTTGACAAAAAGACTTTTTTATAGGTATCGATCCGTTTATAATTTATGGTTCCATTATGTTAATTTTTTTTAGTCATTCAAGGATTAATTTTATTTTAGACTGACATATTATTTAACGACTTAACATTCCAAGTACTTCCCTTTTCCATACGCCTTCATAAATATGCATTGCTCAGATATTTTTTCTGATTAAGGCGAAGACAGACTAATATTTTGATCTGATATTTATATCGTTTATAAATAGAAAACATTATCGGATTTTTACTACGACTGATGAAGATAGGCTTTTTAAGAAGTGATATATTAATTTTAAAAAATGTGTCGCTAATGAAAAACGAAAGGTACCTTGTTCCTGACCTTTAGACCTCCCACGGGATATCTTAGTTACAAAAAATAAATAAAAACTTTTTTTTTTGTGAGTGAGGGTTCAACTTTTTTCTTTTATCCAGGTCCTTCAGGCATTCGACCCAAAGAGTAAAAAGACGAAGGGATTGAAAAGTAATAACTTTTTTTTAACGAATTCTCTTTTTTTCAGACAATTTTCCCCAGAATATTTTCTCTTCATAATTAACTATTTTTGAAAAGTTACAAGTTAATTTAAATAATTGATGTAGTCCTTGATTTACAACATTTGAAAAACAAAACGCTCTACTTAATTACTATTTCGCATGTTGGAAAGCCTTACCCTTCCGCGCCAATATCCCTTGATTTGTTGAGGCAAACGAGTTTTGAGCGCCCAACCCGCCCTTGAATCGTAAAAGGGCACATTTTAATCAACGCTATGATTCATAAATGCGCTTTTTTAAATAAAACAAGGGGAGAAAAAAAATACTTACGAAAAAAATTGGCTTGAAACTTTTAACGTTGAATATGTGTTTCTGCATTAAAAAATTCAGGGAGCAAAATAGAAAATTCAATAAAGAACTCTCTAAAGGAAAATTTTTTACCTTTTTAATAATTCTATGTTTTGTTTTAGCTAAATGAAAGCAAACTGAAATTATTAATAGTTAATTATGTAAATGCCTGAAATAAAAGTTCTTCTGAGGATCATTAGGGAGGAATACAAATTAAGAAAAAAATTATCACCTTATTTTCTTCCATTGAGGTTGGAACCACTGGCAAATTAAACCACACAAACCAAATTTGCAAAAGTTAAAAGAAAAACATCGCTTGGTTCAAAAACAAAAAATTAATTTTTTTTAATAAGCAAAAAATTTAAGTACCTTTCTTTCCATTTTATTCAAGGGTTAGTTGGGCCTCTAGTGAAAAGTGATTGAAGAAAATAGTTCCAGATAAGGCAGAAAGGATTAAGGAAAATTAAATAATAAGATTAAGTATCAGAAATGTAAACATTAGGGAATTTTGATTAAAATTACAAAATTATTTGGCGAATCTAGAGAAAATTGGTGAGTAGCGACGGAACACATAAAAAAAAAATAGGATTCCCTAAACGAAAAATCAATCTAACACCCACAATTCTACGAAAAAAGGGGTCTCCCAATTCCCAGTAAAAAGGAAGTTTCTCGGGAAACCGCCCGACAATCCAGAAGCTTTCTCGGAAACGAGAAAAACCTTTCAAAAATCCTTTATAATTGTGTTTTTTGGACGAAAAATAAAAATATTACTCCAAAAATCAATAAAGTTTTAAGGGCAACGAACACAGAAAACGCACACAAATCCATTAAAATCAGTTTGAAATAAAACAATAGTTTGAAGGCTTCCAACGAAAACTTCCTTAAAGAGAAGTAAAAATATAGGAAGGGAAGTATTAAAGAGAGGCAGAAAAACGGAGGGGGAAGTATAAAGGGAGAAGGGGCGTAGAGTGTCACAATAACTTCTTTAAGGACGTTAAAAACGAGAGGAACGACTGAAATACTGGATTTATTGGTATTCGGTTGTTTTTCTGACCAATAATCAAGGAAAATGCTTCAAATGGTTGAATTCTGAGTTGAAAGGCATTTTTGGTTCGATTGGTATCACCCTAATTTTTATACATCGCTTTTTGTTGAGTTTACAATCGAATTGATTGAAGTTAATAGAGTTGAGAATAGATTAATTGGTAACCTAAAAAGGGCGAATTTAAAATCAGTTTCCTTCTACGAACAGGTCAAAACCGACGATATTCACGCATCAAGTGCCCCCGTGGAAGCCTTCGCACGTGTGTACACAACCTTCCCCTCTTTTATTAAAACCTAATTTCGTCTTTTAAAACAACTTTTCCGTATAAACAAACGAATCCATAGACGGATACATAGGAAGTTTTTACGATTTATAAAAAGCCTTCTTATATAAAATTGTCGCTATCATAAACGTTGACCTTCTTAGCGTAAATTGATTCTGGACGCCCCGCCTCGCCCGATGAGGCCTCCTTTCATCAAAAAAAAAAAACCCTGCGGAGATTGTTTTTCTTCCAAGCATGTATTTTAAGACCTTGCTTTAATAGTCAAGGAGTCTAATATTGTTTATGTCCGGATTTCTAATGCGTACCTAAAAAGGTTAATTATCGTTCGAACTGTTATTTTCCTTATCACATGCGATTTATAATTTTCTCCACGCCGTCTCATTAACAAATAAGTGAATACGACAATAAAATTCGTAATTGTTGAGATCCTGTTAAGACCTACATACCTATATTCACGAACAAGTGACATTTAAGAAACAATCCTTTTTTTGGCCGGGTCTTCTTTATATTGGAATTCTCTTAAGTTCGTCTCTAAGCTTTGCGACCTCGATTTCAAAAAAACCAAACTTTCAAGTCGCAAAAAAAAATTGAGAAAGAAAAAGGATAATAATGTACCTACCCAAAAAGAGGACAAATCGTATTGAAAATTTTTCAATTTTTTTGGCGATAAAGAATAACTACTGTTGAGAAAAATTTTCGACTCGTTCGACAATTTTATTAAAGAGTTTGAATGTAAAATAGAAAAGAGGAGTGTATACGTGTGGACTATGCGGTTCGCATAATGCGTTTGACCATAAAATTAGCAAAAATCACGAGTTACCGTGCACCATAAAAAGTCTGCAACTCAACATAAAGAAATAGGAAATGTTACCATAATGCATTTGAACATAATACATCATCTACATAAAGTTTTATGGCGAAAAAAACACGTTTAAAGAGAGGCTTTTTATGGTGAGAAGCGTTATGGTGACTTGGTTTTATGTCGACTTGATTTATAAAAATCAGGCGAAACGCTTTATGTTGAAATGCATTATGCTCAAATTTTTAAACTTCTGAGATTTTTTTAATTGCATCATACAGATTTTTTTTTCGAAATGCAGATTTTTGTTCAACTGCTTTAGGGTGAAATGCACGATGTTCTCTCGAAAAGAGGATTGATTGTATTATTTTAGGTACATTTCAATTTCAAGGGATTCTGAAGTGTTAATTATTCGGATTGCAGATTCAAACAGCTGCCGAAAATAGAACGAAGATATTAAAATCCAAAAGCTTATTTGGACGAAAACCGGATTTTAATAACACTTCGCGAAATTCACTTTATGTCGCAGTTTGTTGAACCGCACAACGGGACAAAGGGATTCGGATAACATAGTCAAGATAATTTATGACCGAATTATAAATCTCACTTGTTAGCTGAACGTTGAAAACTAATTAGCGATACAAAACCGTCTGGATTTATTCTAATTAAAAATTAGTGTTTAATTAAAATTTTTGGTGTAGTAAAAACAAATTCTTTATAGTATTGTTTATCAATGGGTCCATTATTTTATAGCTTCATTAGTCAGACCTTGTGTCATTTTTCTTACATCTTGTGTTTCCAATGTAGTTCTACATACTGGAGAACCTTGTTTCTTCTCTTTGATTTATTGGTGAGGAAAAAAAGGGCCTTTATGAAATTCAAGTTGAGTAGAATAATAAAAAAACTGATCTATTTCCTGAGAAATCCGTAAGAAATTAATTTTTTATCATTCTTTCCTTTGAAAATTAATACTCTCCATAAATCTTTCCCTCTTGAACTTTTGCGGAAAGTTTTCGCAGTTTTCTTGTGTGTTTGAAATGACGTCGCATTTGAATAAGACATTATTTCACTAAGAGAAAAAGAGAGAAAAAAAGTTGACGCTTTTAAAAGCGGTTGAACGACGCCATAAATTACCGTTTCCTAGTTTTATATACGGCGAAAAAAAGGCGATAAACATAAATAAAAGGACGACTTTATAAAGGAATAATAAGGAATTTGATTATCCATTAGGATGAAGCCAATAAATTCCCAACTAGGGTAATGGCCATCTTTTTTAAAATGATTATGATAAAAAACATTTGTGATTTACTATGCGTGTAATTGGATATTTACATCCGTAGTTCCATTAAAGGCCGTAAAAAAAGGTTTTTCTGGGATTGAAGGACGTTTGAATACTCCTCCTTTATTATTTGCTGACCCTCTGGCCGCTATATCTGGACGGAGTCTAAATAGTTAAGGAAGTGAAACGGACCTCATAGACCGCCGAAGGGTTCAAGGTTCAAGGCGGCCTTCGTTTAAGGAAAGTCGAAAAAGATGCCACAATGCCAAGATTAACGAGATTCCTTCTTTTTATAATGGAAAAATAAATTAATAAGCCATAAAAGGCAATTTAGAATTTATAGGTACACTCGTCAAAAAACGGCCCCCAATGGGTAGGTAATTTATATGAGAAATGAATTGAACTAGATTTACAGAATATCTGAAAATCTGCAGTTGAATCTGCAGTTCACATAATGCGTTTCGGCATAATGCAATGAAGCTCTCAAAAGTTCAAACATTTTCATAAACTTTTCAACATAAAGCCTTTCGCCATAAATGACATTTTTAATAAATACAAGTCGACATAAAAAAAGTGAAAACTAAAACTCTCACACATAAAAACTCTCTTTAAACTTGTTGTTTCGCCAAAACGACAAAAACCTTAAAAAGACAGTCACCATAACGCAACACATAAAGCATTTCACCATAAACTAGGAAAAGCAAGCAGGCAGCCAATGGGGTCACTAGTTTATGACACAAGGGGGTTAATTTTTCCCTCTATGTGCGAATTACATTATGGTGAACTGACAAGTTTTGGTTTTTGTCGTTTCGCCATAATCGCGTTTTAAACGGCTAGAATAGGCTTGCTCTTTCGCTGTCCATAGTTTGGTGAGATGCATTATGCCGAAACGACAGAACGGTTTTATGGCGAAACGACAAGTTCTTTAAAATGAAAGTTTCCTTCATGTACAACTGCTTTGATGAAACGACAAATGTTAAATCTCTTTTTTATGGGAGATGTTCGAATGCATTATGGTGAACGTTTTCGACCATTTCCTTTAAATCGAGTTGCAAATTTTTTATGGTGAACGGTAACTCGCGATTTTATTAAGTACATTATGGCGAACCGCACTTTGTCGACAGGTACATTCAATTTAATTAGCAAGTTTATTGGTTTATAAAACAATCATTGAGGAAATTCAACATCATGGACGTATAAATAATTTATTAGTCAACAGAACTGTGGATCGAAACTTTTATTTAGTTTTTCTTGATTCCTGGATATCAAAGGAACGAAATCCCTTCCTCAAAAACAAAAGGATTTTAATCTCCTTTTATCATGACTTTTTTTCCCCATTAAACTTAGCAGTTTTAGTATAAATTACACTGCGTCAAAATAGGACGAAATCAATAATTTAAATTGACATTCCCCTTTCGTTGAAAGGCACGCGATAAAAATTGACGGGAAACTTGGGAAGAATCTTTTGGTTCGACGTTTTTGTTTTTATTTATTATCAGAAGGGTTTCTGCTTCGATAAATTTTTATTTTTTATGGAGGCCATTCCTATTTCAATCAAGAATGCTTATTTAAAAATTTTAATTTATTCTTATCCAACTATGGATATGATAATAAAACGCGGTTGATAAATATACGTCGCTGCGCGTGAGATTTTGGGCGTTTAAAGCTCAAGAGAACTAAGTAAAGATGTTTTTCTCATTTCTACTTAATAGTCAACAAAATAAATTAAACTAGTGGAATTTTCACATCTTCCGTAAGTTTTCTTTTCTTTGGTCAATGAAATTTAAAATGAATTAATTTGTAGGATGACATCGTTATATTAGTCATGCTGCATGGGGAAAAAATACAAGTCACTATTTGAATATAATCCGTTCTGATTCAAGGGCCATTCCGGGAGATCGAGTGTGGATCCGGGCCCATTATAATTCTAGCAAGGAACCTTTTAATTTGCATAAGCTCTTTGAGTAATCCCACTATTTTTTTTTCCGTAAAATATTTTTATAAGGCCATTATTATGGTAATGAATGAAAAAAAGTGTCGTTATTTTTACAAAAAAACATATTTTTTCAAAGGATTCATACGGTTTGGCATAACAATCAGTGAGAGAAGAAAGAAATGGGAAGACAAACGTCGTTTAATATTGATGGTAAGCCCGGAAAGCAGATCTGTCTTGCAGGTTTAACATATCCTTCACGTTTTTTTCCGTTCCCTCGCGTCTATTCTTCTACATTCTTTGGAAGTTTTCGTCGCTGCTTTTTTATACATTTTTTAATGGGAAGCGAGAAAAAGTTTGGGTCGATAAAAACAAAAAAAACCCAAGGAGTGAAAAAAAAAACCCTCCCCGCTTTTGTTATGAAACAATGCAAGTTCGCTCTCAACAAAGAACTTTCCCTTGAACTACTCATACTTAACAAGAGGTTGAACCTCTTCCGCGAATAGGGAGGAAATTGCACGTAAATGATCGATGGCTTTGAGACCTCAAATTATGGCGAACCGGATAAAACGGAATCAAAAGAGGGTTGAAGAAGGATTTTAATCAAAGTTGGTTAACTTTTGAATAAAAAGGAATTTGCGGAGTGGTTATTAATTAAAAAATAAGGCGATTTCCCTTCAAACGAATTGAACATGAAAAGAAACATTATTAAAAGCGGAGTACTTTTCCTAAGTCCTCCCTTGAAGTCAAATATTTAAAAATTCCCTATTTTAAAAATCTCCCTAACTTTCAAAATGTCTTAAAATTTTTAAAAAGGAGAGGTTAATTTCATGTGGGAAAGGTTGAATTTTTAAAGAGGGAAAAACGTAAAACACATTAAAAAACAGTTTCCGCTTCCCATATTAAACAAGTCCATATAACGCAAGTTCTAAAACAGAAAATACCCTCTTCACTTTTCATCCCTCGTTATATTCTCGCATATTTTCAACAATCCTCATAAACTTTGACGGAGAGGCCAAAATAAACGTCCTGATCGTCGGAGTTCGAAGTTTTCATCGACCTCAAAACCCGCAGATTGACAAAGTTCGGGATAACTGCCCTTCCCTAACTCCGTTAATTGCGTCCAATCCTATGAATAGTTGACGAATTAATAGGATCCAACTTTCATAAGGGAAGAAACCGTGAAAAAAAAAATTACGTTGAACAATCGATATTTATAAGCCAGAATTAACAAAATCCAATAAAACAATAAAATCAATAATATTTAAAAAAAATTTAATTTAAACACAAAAGAAAATAATACCTATTAACAAGGCCCAAGAATATAAAAGGGCTTAAAAGGGCTTTTCATTCAAATAGGGACTTTTTTATTTAAACGTTTATAAGTTGGATTGTATAAGTTTATACAATAGAAACAGATAAATATCATATAATGGCCATTATTTTTTTTTAAATTTATAACTGGTGAACTGTTTTTAAAACCTTTGTTTAAAACAAAAAGCGAAAGTTAAAACTTTCAAATCCGGCATTCATCTAATTTTAACGTAATTATGATATAAATAATTAGTTTAAAACCATAATTATTAGAAGAAAGGGGGTTTATAAATTTTTTATTATAGAGTATTAGGGAATCGGATTGAATTGTAGAAGGATTAAATAATAAGGGATTTATAAAAATATTCTATAAAAATAGAATATAATTGGCTTACCAGGAAGGGACGGCGCCTAGATTCGCACCTAGTAAAAGGGTAGGTATAGTAGGCCATGTGTAGGTCCCATGTCAGAGGGAAGACTGGCTGGCTGGGCGAAGAAGGGTCGATAGGCTCTCACCCCTTTACCCACGCCGCCCCCAACCGGCATCTGGATCAAACCCTAAACTGGGTCACCGTGTCATTAAACCGGGAAACAAAACGGACAAAACCAGGGTTCGCCCACCAGTCCTGACCATCCACACGATTTCGGACAAAGGGGTTTTGAAAATTTCATAAGAAAAATCTCCGAGAAAAATAATTAAAATGCCTCAATTTAGAATTTATCGATGAAAATCTCAAATTAAGTAAGTGTATACGTGTCGACATAATGCGGTTCACCATAATGCATTTGAACATAATACATCACCATAAACAGAGATTTAACACTTGACATAAGTTTGTCGTTTTAACATAAAAATAACAAAAAGCAGTTAAACATAAAGAGGACTTACATTTTAAAGAACTTGACGTTTCGCCATAAAACTGGTTCTGTCGTTGGGCATAATCATCACCATAAACTAGGGACAGCCAAAGCAAGCCTGCTTTCGCCGTTTAAAACGCGATTATGGCGAAACGACAACAACCTTAAAACATTACAGTTCACCATAATGCAATTCGCAAATCTTCGTCTAGGAAAAAAATTAACCCCCTTGTGTCATAAAATGAGCTGATCCCATTGGCTGCCTGCTTGCTTTTCCTAGTTTATGGTGAGACGCTTTGTTGAATTTCTTTATGATTATTTTAGCAATTATCGCGTTTTATACGGCGAAAGTAATCTTACGCTTTTTATGGTGAGATGTATTATGCCCTATGCCCAAACGACAGAAATGGTTTAAGGCGAAACAACAGTTTAAAGAGAGGCTCTATGGTGATAAACGTTATAGTGACTTTTTTTTTTATGTCGATTGCATTTATTGAAAAAGTCGTTTATGGCGTAACGCTTTAGTTGATTAAGCCAAAATTTTGAGCTTTTGAGAGCTTTATGTTCAATTGCATAAACGCACT